>JAHHFK020004889.1:600000-906475 GCA_024533555.2 Aedes koreicus | reverse complement strand
GCGGGCTGCAAAATGGTGAGTAGACACCTGGGATGGAGCGTGCGTCCACGCAACATAGCTATGGTCCTCACAAGTTCCTACCTCATGCTTCCACGGGTCAGGAGATGACAAAGACCGCCAGCTAAGGGTTGCGTACTTAGCTGGTAGTGCAGCCTGGGCACTGTTGTCCTTCTGACTTCAGCTAGATTGAGGAGGTGCGTGCCGAGCGTCTGTCTACCAAGGAGGTGCGGCCCAAACAGCGTCTGGCCTGGCATCCAGCGGTTGAGTAAGAAACGCTGTATCGCTATACATTAGGTGGCAGCCGCACCAAAGCGATGTAGGCAGCGTGGCTTCGGTAAAGTAGCATGCTGAAATCTTACGAAAAATGGAAGTATTCTTTTTACGGTATATAATTTCAGATCATCCATGGAATTCCCAAGTGTTGTATAATAATTTTGAGTTGTTTTCTTCCCCCGTGGCTATGATAATGCAAGTCCTTCTACAATTGCAGCAGGATCAGTAGACATGCAGACATTACAAATATAATGGTTATTATCATTTTATATTATAACATCCCTTCACAATATTTTTTATGCTATTTTCAGCTTCGCATTTGCATCGTTGTAAGTTTTGGCCCACCTAACTCACGTTGTGTATTTGAAAAGATAGGATTGTTTTTGCATTTTTTTTTAGAGAGAGGATAATATACGACAAATTCTACAAAAAAAAAAATATATTCGTCGTCCAAATTAGTTAATTTAAAAACTAACATTGTTTATGAGCCTACCTTTTCTATTTTACAGACATAAAGAATCATTTATGGGACCAGTAGGAAAAAAGAGTTATCGGAGAATTTCCTGTTATTCATTTTTAATTTTTTTTTTGTTTTGGATTTATTGAGTCACCGTTTTTGTGCAGTAATCATACTCGTATGAAATTTATTTGCCTAAATTTTTTTAGCTATTTTTCTAGGATGCCAGGTGATCAACTTTATTTCATAATATTTCGCTATTTTATAGTTTCAATCATCTAACATCGCAGCGGAAGAGGCAAGTAGCGGCATTTAATTATTATATGTACATTATGTAGTATTTCTTTACAACATCGTATTATTTCCATCATATCATGACCTTCACATTTTCATGCAACAAACCTGATTGAGGCGGTATCTGTCTTAAACTCGAAATATACATTCAATTTATGACATCTAGCATTCCTTATATGTCCAGTATATAACGCAGAAAATTACAGCTGTGGTAGGCTTTTGAAAATTACGGAATCTGTGGTTTTGCACTTATTGCTGAATGTATTTTTCATTTCCGGTTGACAAATGGACTTTTTATCAACTCTGAGCTGATCTGATTCATGCAGCGCTGTGTGCCATTTGGCTAGTGTTTGATTTTACATTTCAACCTTTGTCATTACTTGATCATAACTCACAATATCATTGTATTTGGTAATAGTGTTTTATTGATTACTTATTGTTTTTTGCCCATTTATCTTTAACTACCTTCCACTTAAATCTTCCCATTCCTAACTCGGTAGCAATAACTATTAGGTCAGCAAAAATTAAAGCGGATTGCTATTATAAAATCAGCATCAAGTAGCAAATATTGACCATGGCAACAGTAAATTAAAATGTATAAATGTTAGTTTTGTAAAATTTCAATAGATTTAATAAACTTTTTCAGGATACCTCAAATTAAGATTTCGGTGAAATGCTGCTATCGCTGAAAACGAACGAAAGCGTGCTTAAACGCGAACCACAGAACTCTACACTTTAACATTTTACAACATTTCTTGCATTTCAGGATCAACCGAATGAAGATCATATATTATAGATACGAATGCCTGTATTTTTCATTCACATAAATATATACACCATTATATAAATATTTCATGGGAATGGGAGGGACCATCAGGGCACCCGATTGAAGCACTCTGGATGGGGAGAGTGGGAATGCCAACTCCCCATTGCTAACAGTTTGTGAATAGAGGGCGGGCTCTTCTCCCCGCCCATTGGGGCATCCTCATGTTAGATAGCTTGCTCTTTTGACCAATTGTTCAGTTTTGTTGTTGGAAGGAGATTCTTTATATCCCTGTGGATACGTATAAGTGATGTTGCATATCGATCCACCCAACCCCTTTTTGGCCCTTCATACAACGGCATGATTAGGATAATCAGTGGTTATTAAAGCTTGATCAAGTCTAACAGAGAGGAGAGCCCATTGCTGTCGGACTTAGTTTCCGTGCTACAATGGGTGGTAGTACATATCATACATCATACAACAAAAAGAAAATAAAGAACCATACACGGTAAAACAAACCGGGCCACAATCGCCATCACTTTAACACACAAAGTGAAAATTACATTACGCGAAACGGTTTTCGCTTTCACATGAGGAAAAGTGCGTTAAATGTAAGAATTTGCTATGTAATATTTTTTTTTAAATATTACACAATATAAAAACAATAAAAAAAAATAAAAAACATTGATTATAAAGAAGCTAATTTAAAAAAACCCTTGCTCTAAGACAAACCTTTCAAGTTTTCCCCCCATTCCCTTATAACCCGAATCCCGTCCCACCCCGCCCCTGGGCCAACCCCCCCCCCCCCAATTCTCCCAGACACCGCTTGTTCCCAATTTGGAAATGATGCTCATTCCATGTGTTTATGGGCAAAAAACTTGAAATTTTCAAAAAAAATTAATTCAAAAACGGCTCAATGAACATTTGAGATTTTTTGATATGTTATGTAAAAATGTTTGAATTTTGATAAAAAAATATAAAAATAAATAGTCGTTGTGGTCCAACATTTCGAAAATCATAAAAAACAAATACTTTTACCATTTTAGCAAATTTAAGTAGATTAATTATTTTAATCAATATTTTTAATAAAAACTAGAAATAAGGAGCTTTCTATTCATAGAAAGACATTACAAATCGACCCTGGTTCAGAAGTTATGATTTTTAAAAAATAAAAATGTTTGAAAAATGTCGATTTTTCTGGTAACCCTATATCGAACATGGTCATCCTAATAAAAAAAAAAAAATATGGGTCTTATTATTTTCGATGAAGAACATACCAAGCGATTTTGAGCAAAATCGGACAACTTTTTTTTTCAACTCTATTCTTTTCCCGTGGAATCGCTGTATATATATATATAATTAATCACAATCCCGAATCAACAAAAGGAAAGACTTACTAAACAAAACTGCTCTGTAGATTTTGAATCCTCAAAATAAACTCCTGAAATGCAATAGAGTACTCAGTCAAACTGTTGTTACTACCACTCAAACTTTGAAATCAAACAATGTTATGAGATGTTTTTTCTAGCACCCAGAGATAACGTACGCAGATTTACGCTTTATATAAATTATTTTAACTTGTTGGTTCTATGTTCTAAAATCATTGGTAGAAAGTGACGAAAAAGCTACTTAGTCCATTCAAAAAGTTACGAAACACCATTAGGGCCATGGTGGGGTGGAATCAAAGATGGTCAAATATGTTTGAGAATGTGTAGGCCGCTTAACATTATAACTGGTTATTTTTTGAAAGTTTAAACGACATAAGCGATTTAAGCTACAGATAGGAGCTCTGCGCTGGACAAGATAACCGAATTGATAACCACACGTCGTAATCTTTCAACATGCGCTAAATAAATTAAACACAAAACGGTATTTAAACAGTCGTTTATTATACATATGACACCTGTAAGGCGTACACGAAAAAAGTGACCCAAGTAACACATTAATGGCAATATTCGTTACAACAACTCAATTGAGTCACAATCAAAATATTTCAATCGATTTGCAACAAGTGTGCTGCTAGGGGAATAGTATACTTCGACTAGTCTTGTAGCTTTTCAAATAGAATAATAATTACACTATCAACAGCAGCTTTCTGTATTGTTGTTTTGAAAAAAATAATAATATAAAATTTGAATATGTCCACTCTTGGCCACATTTTTTTTTTGTAGAATAGCATCTTTTTGCCGCAAATAGAGGCGGGCAACATTTTATTACTTCAAGTGCCCGTTTTTGCTTCAAATTTCATTACTGATTAGAATTCCTTTATGGGTACACGTCACTGATCAACTTTGTATGTAATCCAGAAAGGTCACCGTCAGACAACAGACAAAATGAGACGTTTCGCAAAAATGAAATTTTAAAACAAACATATTCAATTCAACATTCCATATAGATAGACAGCACCGTTGTTGTGATGTTCTCCCACACTTGAACAACCTGACTGCGCCGATTGTAGCTTGCCACTTGAGAAGAGTGAGAACAAGCGCCTCGCGTGCGTTTGCCATCTACAATTTCACCAGGGTCAACCGTGTGCGCTAAGCTGAACGCACATGTTCTGCAGCATCATCAAGAGTATTGATAGCCTGTCGATATTCCAGGTTCTCACAGATCGTTAATGTAGCTTGGGCAGATCGGCACGCGTGCATCCGTCGTCGTCGTCGTTGTCGCCGTCATCTCTGCCGGTACGTTTTCAAACGACAACAAATAATCGGTCGCGTTGTTAATCAAGTTGTGTCAGAGCTGAGGCCGTGTTCTGGTCCCATTTTGGTGTTTACTGCCGTGTGTGTAATTAGTTGATAGATATAGAGCTCCGATTTGAATAAAGTGTATCTTGGTAGAAGCTTGTTGTAATATTATATGAATGCAGTGCGGTTTTAATTGTATGTTAATTGGTTTGATAGAAAGATGCCGCGACGATTACCTCCAAGCACATGGAGTTATTTAAAATCGGTATCTCAAGTGATATATCAGTGATGGTTGACCATATGGTGTAATTACAGAGAATGCAGAAATGTTACAAAAGGACTTAGAGCTGGCTCCCAAGAAATCGAATGTAAACCTTATCTCGTTTTTAGTCTCCAACGCCTGAAATTGGCTTTGAAAAGACATAAATACTAGTCGCACCCAATTGACCACTCCAGTGTCAATTATTTTAATCAAATTCACCTATTGCTCACCTCAGTAGTGGCTGACCACCAATGTTCAACTAGTGATCGAAGACCTTGACCATGAAGAGATTTTTGTCAGTTGCTCAGACGCTAGAGTGACATCACCGGAGTCTCTCGTTTATAAAATTTGCATGGGCGGGCTTATTGCGAACTAGGTGCCAGTTTTTGTTGCCGCCTTCGTTGGTGATCGTGTATGAAAGTTAGTGGAGATAAGGCCTCTCTTTTTTCCTTCGAGGAAGGCACTGGTACAATGCAGATTTACTCTTTAATTTGTACCATACGTGTGAAAAAATAATGTACATCTGATTAAATACCGTACGATAGGGGAAAATTGACCAAGGCGCAGTAATAGACCGAATTTCATGCAGTGCAAAGCTCCAATATCGCGGTGTACATTTCAGAAAATTTCGAATATCATTGCAGTTGAAGGTTGTTTAAGAGCAAGCCTAAAAATCTCTTTGAAACAAATAATGATCTGCCCGTTGAGATTTAATCCATGGCATTGTAAGCTGTTCAAAGCGGAGATATTTATTCGTGCTTGCAGGATTAAATCTGTTCATAATTTTGGATACAGTAGTTAAGGACTCTTTACTTAGGTGGACAGTTGAATTTGAAATTCTGTCACGGCTTGGTGTTAGTGAACATGTTAAGTCTTCTATTCCTACCAAGAAGGGTATGACAATCGCTTGAAAACTACAGGCATGTTCTGGATAAACCCGTCATGCGATTCCCAAATTCGCATGAGTGTTCAAAAATAAGCATAATGGCACAAAATAAAGTCACCAAAAACTATATCGGATAAGTTCGGACATATTCCAGGTACCCTAGGATTGGTGGCCAGTTTCGGATTTGGACCAAACACGATCATTAAATTTCGTGAGAATTTAATAAAGGTTTCACTGGTAATCAAACCAAATGCCCAGGATCGCATTGGTCTTATATAGCAAGTTATCAGACCCCCGTGATATGGCCAGCGACCGAATATCACAAGTCCGATAAGTAAAGAGTGTACCGAAAAGTAGTTAGAAACATATTTTGACTTCAGTTTTCGATCTATTGTACATTATTGCTTGCCAATCACTGTTTAACCGACTTCGCGTAGTGGGCGGAAGCCAAATCCGGCCAGAAGAAAGGAAGAGCATTATGCTTTCTGTACAGAGGCAGCAATCTCTTCTTCAAACGTTCTTCATCGTACACCTTTGTGTTAATTGTACCCTTCCTTTCCTGAAAAAAAATAAACCCCCCAAACCCGCGGAACAAAACCCCTTCCCAGCCTTCTGCCCAAACTTTTTCATCGCCTCCGTGGTGCCAGCGTCGTCCAGGTCCTGGTCCACCGATTTCATATAATACCACAGAGAACAGACGTTCATCTTCGGTCTGCTATTTGTGTAAAACTTTAAACCGACATTTCAAATGTATGTCGTTATGCTCCTGGTAGGCGGCGCTGCAGTTGTGTGATAACTGTCATGTCAATGATCGTCAATAAAAAGCCAAGCACATAACCTGAACATTTTGTTTGTTTTTCTCTAGACTTGCTTCTTATACTGGCTGCCCCCCTATACTTTTACACACGTTTTTCAAGAAAAGGTATATGGACATCCATGTCTGTTCTCTGTGATAATACTGCGGTCCGGGCAGCGCTCGCGAATCTTCCTTGGCGTAGGTTTTGTCGTCGATCAGGATGCATCCGTCTTTGTTCTCCAGAATCCGGTTATACAGTTTTCGTGCTCTTGTTTTGGCCCGAGCTTGCTGCTCCAGGGACTTGTTCGGCACCTTATGTTTCGTGTGCGTTTTTAGGGAGTTTCGAGCTTTGATCCGTTGAATCATCCCGATGCTGGTGTTGAAATGCTTGGCTAAATTCCGCGTCGACGCCGATGGGTTTTTCCTTATGTATTCAACCACTTTCAAGTCCTGGCCGGGATGGCTGGGATCCGGTTTCCTGCCAAGTTGGGAAAATCTTTCACGGAAAAGGTCCCACCGAACTTATCGATCACATTTATGACACAGGTGTTGTTCACTTTCACCCGTTTTGCAATTTGGTTGTACTTGACACCCTTTTTGGAGCACCAAATGTGAAGAGTTTTCTTTCGTGTGTCCAGATCAATACGCCTCATCTTTGAAACGATCCACTGTACCGAAACCAATCGATTGCAAAACTGTTAATGACATGTAAACAAACATGTCATCGCAAAACACACTAAAACAATTTAAGCCATTTTAGAGTAAATGCTGTTTGAATGTTGCTAACTGCTTTTCGATACACTCTTTACTACACGATTGTACATTTTTCTTGCGATAGACGGCGCCATCGGGTGATCAGGCTAAGCGGACCACCCTCGTTAGGTCAGATTGCACTGGATTAATTCAAGGTTTTAATCTAGTGAAATCGATCGTAAGGAAACTTCTAGTCTCCAACAATTGCCAAAAGGCATAGGATATAAGGAACGAGATAAGTTTGGATCAAAAGTCTGTCATCTCGTGGTGTTTCAGTAAAGGTGTTCAGAAGGCACTGGTCGAGTAGAATGGGCTAAATGTGTTTAAGAACTTGATTACTACGTGGTGCTAATACTGAAGCAAATTCTGAAGTTTTCGCTCGAGTTTGCTTGAACTATTTAGGTTCTATCAGACCATCCTAAATTTGAGCTTTCTTCTCAAAACTGAACGGAAACGTTCGATTTGTAAGACAAAGGAGTTTGTGAAAAAAACTACTACGTGGAAATTCAAAAGAGTGCCTGTATTGCACGTTTGCATTGAAAAAAAATCAGATGGCGTTGAAAAAAGATAATTTAAGGGCCAATTTTTTCTTAAATCCTACGTTTCTTAAGCCTACTACAAAAATGCTTCAATGACCTGCCGGGCGGCCTAACGGCAGTTCACCATTTCGGCATGTTCTTCTGGTCTTTCGTGGCCTTGACGATCAGCTGCTTTCCCGTTTCGGCCAAGAAATTATTGGATTAGAACCTCCGTTAGAGGTTCGTCCAAAAATTTTCTATCGGTCGCACCTGGTCACAGACGTTGGGAGGGTTGGCGGTATTTGGTACAATCGCAGACAGACGTTCGACTTTATCTCATTTACCTGTGTAAAACATGGCTTCCCTCAAGATATCAAGTAGCAATAACCTAATAGATGGCGCCACAGATTTGTTTTTATTGTTATGGGAAAAATGGGTTGCCAGTCAAACTTTCAGATTTAACGAAGCAATAAATTGACTAGGTGGCGCTACTGTGCTAGATGATTCCAACGTGATAAGATTTGTAATTTTACACTACAAATTTGATTTGTTCATCCGGTTCCTCTTCACCAGTGTCAAAATGGGCCGATGCAAGGTCCGGCCAAAAGATCACATCTTCCTTCGTATGAGACTTCTTGACGAAGGTGGCAACTTCCGGCAGGCACTTCGTACTGTATACATCTCCGTTCATCACAAGCCTCGTAGGAAAGAACAGTGGCTTGGATATTCCCTTCTTGATGATCGTCAGCCACAGAAGGACTGTCTTCGGTTAGGAGATATGTATTCGGCATCAACGCTTACCATCTGGGTGGGGGACGTGAAGTACCTGGTCCTCTGCCAGTCATTACCGTCCAGCATCATGACGTTTTTCACCAGCATCTTAAGTCGCTCTTTCTGGGTAATTGCCTGCTGTTCAGACATGGCCGGCCTCGAATGCGGTTCCGCATAACAATTTTCATCTTGCCCAGGAACTTCTTCACCGCTTTTGCCGGTTCCACCAACTTCTAGGCCAAAGGCGTGGAACGATGAGGCCACCTTGCCCTTGGTCTTCCTCTTCAGCTTTTGCTGCACTTCACGGTCGCGCAGCACTGTCGGACATCAGTTTGACACTCTCGCCTTTCTCCAGAAGGGAGAGGATTTTGTAAATGCTTGTATAGCTGCATAGGAGGTATCACCACCAGGTGCAGGTTTATCACATGAAACACTTGCGAAAACCAGTTCATTTTTATAATATACGCTTATTCACTTCATCAGACTTTCGCAAACTTCTTTACGGACCCGTGTAATTCTTATCGGGCTGGCAGGTCGCTGCTCATGGATCGAGAAACACTTCACTATAATTCTCTATAAAAATTGTTTAGCTAATGAACAGAATTCATTAAAATTTGGCAACTCTGGCATGTTACACTATATCGAGTTAATCACGGAACAGCTGTGGGGTCATTCAAAAAAATTGTTCATTTCGTAACATACTATACACTATTTAATCAGGCATACAGCTGAAAAATCCCAAGAAACCAAAAGTTCCGATGTAGCACGTGTTAGTTGAAGTTGTATAAGAAGACCTATAGAATTATAGGAAGCTTCATTCTTAAATCATGCGTTTAGAATGTTGAAAAAAACAATATTTAAAAATCTTATGCATTTTTGACTTTTGTACTTTATGTTAAACAATTTGTTGAGAAAAATAAATGTATCATTTAAGATTCCGGCTAAACGAATGCAAATTGGCGGGCTTTTCGTATAACTCCTGCCATCAAAGTCTGTACATTTTGTTCGCTGTAGAACACTAGTTTACCTTAAATTGCTTGTCACTTCAGTTTTTTGGGTGTTCTTCAGGTTCCGCTTGACGATGGCCCAATATTTCTTTTTGCGTTGCTGTGTTTGGATGGTTCTTGTTCTTGGGCACTATGCCATCATGGCAGAATGTAAAATCCAGCCAAATTTTCTGGTTGAAGGTACCTATTGCAATCAGAAGCTGCTTTTCAAGACACAGGCTGCGCAGGTGAATCCCACGGCCGTCTTCTTCTTCTTTCAGCATTTCAAGCTTATTGCTTTCACAATTCGCTTATTGCTTGCTCTCAACTTAGTGTTCTAAATGCACTTCCACAGTTATTAATTGAGAGCTTTCGATGCCAGGTACCATTTTTTCATAAGTATGATTGTGTGGCAAGTACAATCACACGCTATGCCCATTGAGTCGAGAAATTTTCCTTAACGAAAAATTCCTAGACCAGACCGGGAATCGAACCCAGTCACCTCCAGCATGGTATTGCTTTGTATTTGCGCCGTTACCGACTGAGCTAAGGGGGGGACTCACGGCCGTCATGCGATAATGAAAAAACTGGCAATCTCACTATCACCAGGAGGAACGAATTACCATGAGCTTTCTTGTCATTCTTCAACCATCATGCAGTCATGAGATATTTTCTCATAGGATTTTGACTCCTAAATTTCTTACTAGTCTTTGTGAAATTAGCCAAGCTATGATATGTAATCGATTGGGTGAAAAATGCATTTACAGGTTTGCGTCGAAAGGAACAATAATTTCAATAAACGTGCTTGTAATTGCGATTACCAAAACACAGTCACGTTCATCATAGAGACAAAAATCGATAACATTTTGAAGAGATCTCAATCATCTCACCCGCTGAGATTATCAGGTGTATTTCAGTAAATATCGTATGAGATTTTTCATTTAAAATGACATTTGCCAGCCTTGGTTACAGGTACCAAATATTTCTTAGCAAATGCTTAAAAACATCTGCCAATTTCTCCTTCTGATTGCCGTCTGAAACTGCTGTCCAGGAAGCCGTTTTGAGCTTTCCTTGATGTTGGATTCACCCTTAATTACCACGCAATCGAACTTCGGCAGCATTGTCGTTTTCAGCTCCCAGGTTCGTGTTCTTGCCATTTTGATTTGTTTATTGTCGTGATTCGTCACTAATTTCTAATAAGTCGACAGACCGGCTCGGTTTTGTTTAGCTCGATGGACGATTTTGGACGATATGTTGTGGGCGTGATCCCGGACATGAGGTTCCGATTGAAATCGATGGCCACTCATAAACCACGTAGACTTTTCTGGGGGGAGGGGGGTCTGACCAAAGTCTACGCTCCATACAAAATTTCAAAAAAATTTATAGAGAAAAGTCTACGAGGGGGGAGGGGAGGTCGGAGATTTTCAAAAATAAGTCTACGTGGTTTATGTACAGGCCCTCTTTTTGTCGTCATTTTGGCTTCTGGCTTTCCATAAACTTTGATGTCGGCTTCCCGGCTCTCGACAAACGTTCCTCGAACACTTTTATTACGTCGGTGATAGTTGTTTTAATCACTTTTAATAATTTCGCTAACTCAATGGGTGAGTAGTTCGAATTTTCACGATGCACGATCAAAATTTTTGGATTTCTTTGCTTGTTTGGAAGCCATTTTGATAGTTGAAAAGTAAATTTTTCAAAATCGAAGAATAATCATCATTATGCACACATATACCTACCAAACGAGATCAACAAGAGAAGATTTGAAGCATGTTCTTAGTAAAAGAGCAAAATTAAATCAAATCAATGAACGTGTAGCCTTGCTGAGCCTTTATCATATTCGCAACATGCTGAACTGTATGTTTGATCTGACTTGTAAGCGGACGAGTAATAAAGGTTCAATCTAATCCACTAGAATAATATTCAACGAAGCGTATAATTAATAGACCCCTCCAGTGTGTTGTTATTTGCCCCAACAAGGTACGATAATTATACCGATTGTACCGAAATGGGAAACAAGTGTTGCAGTAGTAGCATGTGCTGTGAAGATTCCCAGGTATCCAATTGCTGTAGCAGCTGCTGTGGGTTGAAATTTCGAAGAAAATGGATCCCATCGGAAACGGAAGAACGGGGTCATCTTATGGGTGGAAGAAACCCCCTCGCCGTACCAATGTTGGAAATGAAGCATGAGGATGTTGTTGGTAAGTAATCAAATGAAATTGAAACTTCTATTACATTGAAAACAGTGATATCGGTATTGATTTTACTGCTATTTTTGAAAAATCTTCATATCAAGCTTAGACAGTGTTTATCAATAAGTGAAATTGAGCAATCAATCAAATGGATTTAGCCAATGAACCACTTTTTAGCGAAACTGGGTAAAATTTCAATACGAGGTACTCAGCTCTGGGTAAATAATTGAGGTCTAAGGGAATGTAATACAAGAACATAAATAGAGTTAGAATACATTGTGCCATTTCATGAATATTAAATATAAAATTCACCTTTAAATATCGCTTTCCTAAGAGCATCATTTTCTTGGATAAAACTGAACATTGTGCAGTGGATTGCTACGCTACAATAATCTCTACGGCCAAAAACTGGAACTTATTTCCGTCTAATTTATGGAACAAATGATGATATGTAATTGAAATTATATAATTTGTTGATGATAATTCGTTGAGATTAAATGATTTTCCACGGAAACATATTCAGGAGGATTTTCAAGCTACATGTTCTAATGGGCACCTTGTAGTACGTTTTAGGTTCTCTGGAGAAAGTGGCAAAAGTTGGAAATATATGATCCAACACGACACTGAGCGAAAAAATCGAGAGGAATTCATAGAAATATCGTATGGAAATTTTCCAGAAGATATTATTGCAAATGTCATATATGATATACTTCGTATAACGTTTGCATTTAAAAAAATGGACAAAAATTTCGATTTTTCGTGGGTTTACCTTCACCGGCACTGACAAAACTACCCATGCAACATCAATCATAGTAACCCATGAGTCAGCAGACAAAATTTGACAGCTCTATCAGTCGAACTCTAACCGTGATGGCAAAAACAGTGAAGCAACTCCGTTCAGAAGTGTGCGCGTTCAAAGAACGGCACCCCGCCGCTTCGAAAATGGACATCGAGCTTGCGGTTGGCACGAGGGAAAAGTGGCTACATCGCTGCGTGCGGTTGGCCGGGAGGTCGTTTCAACCAGCCAAACAGTGCAAAAGTACCTGGCGAACATGAACATACATGGCAGGAAGCGGAAGTCACGTCCACTGGTTTCGGAGCTGCAGGCAATGACGCAGCGGCAGCGGCTGAATAAGATGGTCAACTCGATTTTTCCGGCGAATCGCGACGTGGTGGTGGTGATGGACGACGAGACCTATCTCCTGGCAGGGCACTTCGTGTTTTACTTCCTCCACGAAAGAAGTGAGCTCCGAGGTGAAGTTCATTTCACACACCAAGTTCCCCAAGAAGGTGCTGCTGTGGCTGACAATCAGCGAAAAGGGGATGTCAAAGCCGTACGAAATGCCTGCCGGAAGTTGCGTCGTTCATCAAGAAATACCATAAGGGCAAAGACGCGGGGTTCTGGCCGGATCTGGCGTCGGGCCACTACTCGAAGCAAGCGATCGTTGGAGGAGATGAAGCGGCGGAATATCGATGTGATACCCAAGTCGGCGAACCCACCCAACGTCCCCCAGCTGCGTCTCATCGACAATTTCTGGGCCAACCTGAAGCGTAAGATCTACTCCAACAATTTCGTCGCGAAAACTGAGGAGGAATTGATAAATAAAACGAAGAAAGAACTCAAAAACATGCCTACACGCATGTTTTCGTCCGCCATGGCGAATGTTCCGGTTAATCAATCGGAAGACCGCTCGCATGGACGTAGATTTTTTTTTTGCAAGTAAGCTTAAATAATTACCTTCAATGGGAAATTTATCAAAAGCAATTATCTGTCTTAGCTTTTTTTTTATCACGATTCGAAAAAAGTCAATTTTTTTTAAATGCAAACGTTACGATTTTCATACGATCGGAACTATGAACTATAGAGCAAGGGTCCAAGACTCATTCCATTCGAGATCGCATGAAATGATTACTGTTACAGCAGTCGAGAAAAACATGCCTCGTATGTACTTTAAATCGACATCACTTATCAAGCGTGTGAAGTCCCGTGGGATTGTGGCTCGCCTCTGGATCCCGAGGTTCATGATTCGAATGCCAATTGCAATTTTTCTTTTTCTGTGAGGAAAATTTTCATACGATCGTCCTATGGACTTCTTTCCATTACACTTTAGTTCATTGATCCATTACGCTTTAGTTCGTTGAGAAGAACTAGAATTGGAACCCTCATCATTGTGTTGAGGTTCATGTAAGACTATATGCATTTACGAGAACAATTCTATAAATTCTATGCGGTTTAGAGCCTGTGAGGCCCCATAGCGTAGTCGTTCAACGCGCATTAGGTTTTCCAGTCCGGATGTCAACGGTGCGATTCGCTATACAGTCGAGTGTCTTTATGAATACTGAACTGTTCAGCTGTATTAAGTTAACTCAACATGAAGATTGTGGTTTATGAATAGAAATGTGATAAGCTAAGAGAACGACGAAGATTTTTGATGTTTTCCGAAATCTATGATAATATATGATAAACTACGATGTGGTGAATATTCGTAATGAGAATGTTGTTGAACTACCGTGGTGTATACCGTTTAACAAGCTGTGCTGAATAAACTCAGCACGACTTTTTCTCCGTTGAATTGCCTTTGTAAACTATACACTCATAAGTTAACTTCTATTTTTTCGAAACTACGTTGCGTACTAACATCTGATTGTAGCAAAACACTAGGAGAATGAGGACAAAAACTCTTCAACTCTTTCTACACAAATTACAATAAATTACAACCGTACAAATACGCAACCAAATGAGTTCAACTTTTGGGAAAACGTTCAGATTCGAATGTGGTATTGATTCAGTGAGGTAGAGTAGAATTGATACTTTGATCTATGTATTCTGTAAGCAGAATTTCAAATTATGTACCAGTGAGCAAATTGAACTTCTTCCTAGTTTTTTTTTGCCATTTCAAACATATAGCTTTCACAATCAGTTTATTGCCTAGTTTATAATTGAGTGTTTTTGATGCCATTATATATTATAATGCGTCAAGTACAACTATCTTCTATGTCCAGAGAAAATAAATTTTCTAATCCGGAAACTAAAAAAAGTGGATTAACATCCTTAACTCTCTCGTGATAGGATGATCTGAAAAATCCAATAATTACTATGACAAACTGACATCTCTGGTATCGCGGCCACCCATTGGTACAGAAGAAACAAACACAGTGATAAAATCTGTAAAGCTTGAGTCATTTAATATCTGGACGCACTATTTATTTTATTGCAGCGCTCCGAGTGGTCAGATTTGGAATCTTTTAAAAGCAGTTTGTTTTGAAATGTTTCTTTTTTTAGTGCTGAAATTTTCCTCATTCATTTTGTTTCAAAGAAGTTATACTTGACGGAACCGTGAACCGAAAATTAATTTAGAACACCCACTTCGATAATCCGACGTGGTCAGGTTCAAATATCGTGTAGCCGTTGAAATTGGCTGAATCGACGGTGTGCAGCGTTCTCAAACATTTCCGTGAACAATTGATCGGCAGGTTCATAGCAAGCGTCGTAGTGAATCTAATGGCCCAAACACAATGATAACGGAAGCTGAACGGCAACGGCAAACGGCAAAGCCCGATCTGAATAAGCCTGCTTGTCGGAAAGAAAACAGGCTAGATCCAAGCCGACATATCGAAGTCATTTGCAGCAGCTGTCAAACTTGCCGTTTGCCGTTCCGTTTCCGTCATCATTGTGTTTGGGCGGTAAGGATCGGAAGATGCACTTGAAGGTGTTGAGAACGATTAGGACAACACTAGGGCTATCCGATTATGATATCGCCAAGAAATTCAAAGTCAGCCAGAGCACCGTCAGAAAGATTTGTCTGAGAGAAGGATTTCGATCTTTTCGGGCCAGTAAGCATCCAAACAGGGCACTGAGGGGAATCTAGTGGCCCGGAAGTTTAACAAAAAGATTCCTACAAAGAATGAAGGATGCACCCTCATGGACGTCGAATCGTAGCATGATTATGGCCAGCTTTCCGGACAAAAGTTCTATGTCTAGAACTGATGTCTAGAACTGATGTCTAGAACTGATGTCTAGAAAGTTCTAATTCGTTTTTACCGATAAATTCCAAAGAAAGCTTACGGTAAGATATTTGTAGCTGAGGATGAAAACCCCAGGTTTTCGCGACAAACAAGGCTATGGATTATAAGAAAATATCTCTAACATGAAATTTTTGCATGTATGAAGTAGTAGCGGACATTCTAATAATTCAACAACGTTTTAAATGGATTGACTGGTAATGACAAAATAAGACAAATTTCAAAAGTTGTATGAGGTTCTTATTTCTCTCTTAGTAGATTGAACAGCGCTGTAACAGATCTGTACAATTTTTATGCTCTAAACCAATGTTTGAATTTGCGCGCCATCGCAGACGACTGCAAAGCGAAATTTTCTGATGTGACTGATTCAAGTATAAAAAAGTAGGTCGAAAAGTAAAAATCTTTTTAACCATGTTTAAGATCTAGATAATGAGGAAGGCAGTAATGAAAATGAAAACAATTATTGTATATTATGACTAGTCAAAAACTTCGGGTGATCCATTCTTAAAATCAAAATTTTGCTAGGCTTTAATTATCAATTGTTATTGAAGAAAAAATCACCAACACTAACTATTTCAAATGATTTTTACGCTATGCCCGGTTGGCCGTGCGATGGACTTTGGTGTAATTACAGACGTTTCAGGATGTGAAAGCATGTCATAAATAAGTATAGTCAAAGTTTGGAGTTCAATCTAAGAAGACAATTTCTGCTAATAGTAAATGAAGATGTAATTTCCTGTACAAATGAAAATGCTCAATCTTTAAAATAAAAATAGGAGCTTAAGCTTAACAGATGCATTAACTATCTTCCTTTTAATATTTCCTGACCAAGCAGTTACAGAAACTGGACAACAAACTGGAATATATTTGATTCTACAAAAAAATGTTGAACGTTTGTGGAGATCGTTTTCTTTAAATCTCGCAAATTGTAATGATGAATCCTCAAAATTTTGAATTGAGTTACAATCCAATGAAACTTTGATAATTTATGTTTTTAAATTTCAGTCAACGTTATAAAGATTTCGGCAGTTCCATGATTTTATTATTTTACTAATGTTTTCTGCACGTTTCTTGGCAGTTTTCAAAAACAGTCAATAACAGGAACTTAGGTATATATGGAAGTTCTCGAGTTTACTAGAGCTATGAAGGACTTTGCTGGACATTGGTGATGCTCTCAGAACTTTTCATAAGTGCTATACATTTGTAAAATGAATATCTCAGAAAGCATCAAGGTAGTTGAGTTACCTGTTACTGGAAAATAAACGAAGGTATCAATACATTCCAGTAAGTTTATCTTATGTTTTGTTCAAACTACAGACTGTACTGTACTGTGGGCTTCAAATGGTGAGTTGACCACTTCAAAGGAGGGTGCGACCGACCTCTGGTCCTCACAAGTTCCTACCTCACGCCTCCACGAGTCATATGATCACAAAAGACTGCCAGCTGAAACATGGAGACGCTGGTTGGCGTAGCAATGTTGTCAATTCGAATTTAGCGAAGTGAGGGGGTGCGAACATTTACATTCAATTTATAATTTCAGCCCGGTTTGGGATCATCTATGGGTTCCAAACCATTTACCTTATGAGCATGGAGCAACATTATTAGCATTAAAGGCTCAATTTGTTTTTAATTATTTCAGCCTAACGTTTACATTAGATGTCTTTGGACTAATGGATGTCAGATATGTTGTGTACATTAATATATTATGTTCTCGTATTATTATTATTATTGTGGATACAAATATTAATCTTACTAGATATTAACGGTAAATACTACAGTAGCTGCAAAAGAAGAAATCTATTGATGAGAGGATGACCAGCTTAGTTACAGATATTCATTCTTTTAACCAGATAACGTGCTCATAGTAATATTTTATTACGTCATTACATTATTTTATGTTGAGATATGAAATGAAAGTATATTAAATTAATTTTATTACCTAAAATCATTGTAGTACCTACGAGATCCACTACAAATGAACAAGCATATCGAAATTTAAGATATACTATTGTTTATAAATATGATATATTATTTCAGTTCATCCATGGAATTACCAAGTTATGTAAAATAATTTTAAATGCAATTTTTTTTTTCTCATGGCTGTGATATATTGTCTAAAATTTCAGGTTCATATTGGTTACGCAAGTTATTCTATAATTGCAGCAGGACAACAATCTGCAGACATGTAAATGCAAATAGAATTGGTATCAGTTCATATTATAATATCCCTTCACTGTATTACGTATATTAATTTGTATGACATTGTATATTGTATATTTATTTTTATCAATGCCATAACCATTTTTATCATTACTCTTGTTTTCGTGATGTATATATTAGCATAAACATAATTTTATTATTTTCACTTCATGGGTATAGATTATTTTGTCTTATATGTCTAGTGATCATTGTAATCCTTTTTTCTTCGTCTTATGATTTAGAAGTACCTAGTGCCTTGAATACAAGAAGCTACAACTGAATCTGCGTCAGAAAAAAGTACTTATCACCTGAAGTCCGTTTAGGAAACCTTGTTCGATTCATTATTTCTCTTTACAGGGTCGGCTGTTGGAGTTACTAATTTTATCAATTTTAACATCTATTTTGATATTAACTGTTAACACAGAAGACCATCCCCACCAGTGGGTTTGTATCTGGGTAATATTTTGATGACAGAGAGCGTTCCCATTTTGATTTAGCCACCCACTTTCGCACCGGTCGTTCATAAAAAGGTAACACAAAAAGACTCCAATTTATTCTCGCACCGGTTTCGTTTCGCTAAATATTTCGTGCAGTGTATAGTTTGAATACTTTTCTGTACAGGTTTTCAACGTTCTGGTTTGTCCCAAAGGTTGGATCTTGGGAAACATCCAGCCAAGCCCTGCAAAGCACTTCGTTATCTTGTTGCGTCCAATTCCTTCCACGGGGGTTTGATGTCTTCATTTTTTCACAACATAACCAAAAAAACCAAACACCCCAAATCACAATAAACGTGAAATTAGCAAATAACACTTTAAAAACAAATCGAAAACACTCAAATTGAAATGAAAGTCTTCCAGATGAAGATGTTGTTTTAACGTTTCAACTTGTTTTGCTTATTTTTCTTCAAATAGCAACGCTCGGCTCGGTTGGGTCGGGTTGTCAAATTTACGAACCGGCTGCTCACCCAGCGAGCAGATTGTCATTTTCCACCCCGTTTAGCAACCACCGGTGCGGTGTTGAGTTGTCAAACAGGGTAACAATTTACCGATATTACTGTATTGGTGCGGTTGGTCTAATTCCACGCCCCCCTATTTCCAAAAATTTCCAGGATTACACACAAATAAAACCCTGGGAATTTCACAATTTTTAAAAATTTTTTTAGGGTTTTCCAAAATTACTAAATTTTTCCACAAATCATGACACAACCCACAATAATATGAAGAATTTTACACCATCACAAAAACACCCCCCCCTTCTACCACGGTTGATGACTCGGTTTATAAATAATAGCAAAGTAATGGAACACTAAAAATTCTAGGGGAAGGACAATAACATTCTGGAGAAGGGCTGTTCCCCCTAGTCCCCCAATAGCTACGCCAAGGGGTATTGGGTTTGTCAATATCTTTCCACCTGACATCATTATTGCTGATTTAAAGTATCGGAAGAGCAATTGAGTGCCAGCGTAATATTTGAAACCATTTGAAGAATGATGGAAACAACAATCCTCAGTAATTAACAATACATTTAATGAGAGGTTTTTTGTTCAAGCTCTGATTATTATGACTGATAATTGTACATGTGATACACACTGAACTTCTTCCATTGTTTTTTTTTTCTCACATTTTCAGACTATATTATAAGAGCATCCTTAGAATATAACTGCATTTCTAATTGGATTGTTTATTGGTACATACGTTCCGAACAGCACATTTTTCAATTTGATTGTGAAGTCCACATTATTTCATCTACTCATTTTTATTACTTAACAATAATTTTTTTGTAAAGTTTCAAACTAGCAATTAGTGCAGTCATAACACTAGTTTTGAAAATGCTAGCATCACATACGGATCTATTTGTTTCATCGGAAAAAGCGACATGTAGAACAGGCATAAAGTTCTCTTCCACAAAATTTTCATCATCATTAAGGATAATGAACGGCAAATTTTCTAAAAAATATTGATAAGACAATGAAAAGTTCAAAATGTTTCAGAGCAAGTGCTCTTTCCTTAACGTTCAAATGAAACCCTTACATATATATATATATATATAACTAGTATTGTTAAAATTAATCGTTTATTTATTGTTAATCATATTCTCATTTGTCACAATTAGATCAAACACACACATTATAATTATCATAAAAAATCAATCCTCAGCCACTGTTGTCGCTTTCCTCTTGTCTTTGCCTAATCCATTCAGTTTAATTTTAATTTTCAGTCCGTCCTTTGATGCCCGCTTACCCTTCTTTCTCTTCGGTTTTGGCGTCTTACCCCGTCGCTTGTAATAATTTTCCTTAACTTTTCCAATCGCTTCTCTCGTTCCTCCGGGGTCTCATTCTCCAACCGACGTCGCTGAGCCTCGCGTAATTTCTGCAAGCGTTCCTCTCGCTCATATCCCGATTCCTGGTCGGTTCGGAAGCGTTGATATTTTTTCAGATTTGTCAAGCGCCGGGCACGCGCGGCTGGCGTTTCCGATTGGATCCGGTCGACTTGATACAGGCGAAGCTTCTCCAGCCGCAGAGAACGCTGCACTAAGGATTCGCTTTCCAAGCGATCTCGGGTTCGCTGGCGATTCTCTTGCTTGCCTAGCATTCGTTTGGATAGCGTAGGCGATGGTTGAGTTTCTGCTGTTTTAGATGATTTTGTTTTCGGTTTCGATTTAGGTCCCATCGTACGACGCGTAATCACTCTTGTTATTATTTTCAATATGACAGCAAGCTTTTGTTTGTTTATGATTGGTGTTTGTAAAGGGGCTATGTTCTATAAACAACGTGGAAATGGCTTCGATGATTTTTTCTTGTTTTAAAAACTGTCAAAATAAGAATACAAGGGAAATAAGTGTGGAAGCTGTGTTGCATGCAACAAACAAGAAGGCGAGGCCCCATGAGGTTTACGATCTGTTGACGTAGAGCTACTAAAGTATGTGGCATTGATAGCCGTTGTATCGTTTGCTAAGAAATCATTGTCGCATTGAGTGGAAACTTCTCAATTTGAATTAGTTGCTTGTAAGTTCTGGCGAAAGAGTAAAGCAATTATTTTAGTGATTTTAATATCTTAATAGAAACAGATAACATTACCATTGATCTTATGCATAGTCATCGATTGCAAATATTGAAAACAGGAAATCACAACAAAAAAAAAAAAAAAAAATTTCAGATATTAAGATTTACTTTAAAAGAGTGAGGATCGAATTGATACTTTTATTTCAAACTTTAAAAAAATTCGGTTGGTAATTGATTGTGAGGTCTGTATTAAATCGTTTTTTTTTAATACAAAACTAATTGATCGAGCACGGGCGGAGCTCCTACGTTGTTTATTTTATAATGGATAGAAAAGAAATTAAGAACACCGATCGTTCTGCTGTCCTGCCATGGCGGAGGCATATGGGAAACTGTTTTATTGATTTCTTATTGTCTAGTTGAAGCAGTACAGTGGTTAGGGTAAGGGAAAATGACGTTGTTCGAACACTAATAATTTTGAACAATGAAACAAAATATCTTGGAAAAATGACTAATCCATTGATGTAACAATTTTGTATATCTGACGAGAAATGAATCATTTATTAACGTTTAAAAGCTCTTATTTTTCGTACTTGTAAAATGTACCCCTATATAGAATGAAAAGTAGTAGGCTGCAAAATGATTATTGATAAAGACCATTCAAAATTACAACAAATTTACTGAATTATCCATGTAGAACCATAAAGGAGCAACGGTGTATTCAAACGGCGAATTAACTCAAACACTTTCCATATTGCATTCAATATTTTTTATACCATCATCTACTTTCGTTCAGTTCAACTTGTATGCGTTTCGTTTCGTTACTAGCACATACAGCATCTTTGAAATAAACTCTACCCGGGATACAGCTTGTACACTGATGTCCATTAGTGTATGTACGTTCTATGCTTCATCTACTAATAGCGGGTGAATACATCGTACTGGCTAACTTGATACTGCTGTTGTATTAGCAGAACGCTTTGATTGAATCGTTTATATTGTTGGTTTTAAAAGTACTGTTAAGAAGAAAACTTTATTTTTTGCTCCTTTGAATTTTGTTGTAGTAAATGTGGCTTAGCATAATTGAGGCATCCAGGTAACACAAAAGCGAGGTTAAATGTCGTAGTTGGTGCTCGCGAAAAATGTTTTTTTTCGAGTTGTTCAAACAAAGTAATTGGTGATAAAAAAGAGCAGAAAATGATCGATAATGACGATAGTGAAAAATTCCATTCAGTTTGAAAAAAAAAAAAAAGATAGAAAATAATTATCAATTTAGTTTTAGAACCTACGATGTTGAACCTCACTATTTCTTTACTTGGATTCCTCAATAGTCTGACAAACGTGGTGAATTACACAAGTGTAACGCCTTATCGACTATTTTTTGTATATTTTGTAACGGAAACATATCCAGGGAGAAAGATCGTATAGGGTGAAACGTTGCTTTGTTGTAACCACCCATTTTCGATCTAATTTACTCAAAGCAAATCAATTATGCAAAAAATGATCTCTCTTTGTCCTTTTAATTAAAGCGTTTATTTATAAGCTACAGTGTAAAACAAGAAAATACGTACTTTCATAAATAAATATAGTTCGCTTTTTTTTTCGAAAACGAAGACCGCACTTCTAACGAGTTCGTTTTTGTTTTGGCTTCGTCTGTAAAACCAATGGCTTTTTAACGTTTTTCTATCTTATTGGTTCCAGTTATCAACATGGTATTAAAAAAAAAAAAAAAATGGAACAACCTGATTGCTGACATTATTGAAATGCTTCGTCGAGTTGTTGTTTCATATTTATGTGACTTTCAGCCTGAATCTGGCTCGGGAAGGTTGGAAGGGAAGTAAAGCCGTTGGTCCGGTTTTGTCGAGTTGTTTTATAAAGAATTATAAAACAACTCGAAACAACTTATTCTTGTGAAACATTTAACGATATTCTGATTTTCCCTATAACAGAAAGTAATATTTACCATGATTGATGAAGGCCATAGGATAGGTATTGTATCATCGTGCTGCGGTTAAAAAAACGAATTAGTACCTTGCTGATGCAAGTTATTCATTTTCAAAAATATCGTTAGTCAAAAATTGATGAAAAATTCCCTCAAGAGGCATTACAAGCGTTTATATTTTGGCGATATTAAACTCTAATAAGATGTAGTTGACCAATTCATATTCGAAGTTGAACGCGTTTTTTTATCTGCAATATTGTGTAGCAGTTATCCGTTTTTGTGATAACTTACCCAAAAACCTTAATGAAACACGCAAACCTATTGCGCAAATCTACAGGGTGATTGGGAATTCCTGTCAGTGGAGTATATGGTCATAAAAATGAGAAGCTGGCATGAATTTAAATTTTCAATGTATTTCCTGTTTGGTATATGTTTAAAATTTGTCTTAATTTAGTTCCGTTCAAATCTTCCTCCCTTTGCCTTTATTGTCAGCCGCATACGTTGTTGTATAGCGTCACAGCTGGCACGCACAATATCTTGAGGCATGTCATTCCATATTTTCACCAAACGTTTCTTTTAAGTTTCCACGGTTAGTCCTTTGGTATTCTCCAGTTTGCTCAGCATGTAGCACCATGCATAGAAGTTTTCAAATCAGGTGAAGGGGCTGGCCATTCTTTCGGCGAAATAAAATCCAGAAAAATTGTCCTCAAACCAAGCCTTAAACTAACAGCTTTCGCCTGGTGCAACGGTGTAGAATCTTGTTACGATTAGCAGCATGGTGCATTCTTGTACATTGTTTGAAAGAAACATTGAATTTCCTGCGTTATCTAATGTACATAAAAGGAATGCCAGATTTGGTATAAATTCATGGGATACTTCCTGTACATTCAAGCCAGATATCACTGAAATCAGGCCTGTTGTATGAAAGATTGCAAGAAATTTCGGTGTTAACGTTTGTTTTGGCTTACAATAGGGGGTTTTAATTTAAAAAAAAACATGGTTTTTTCCATCCGTATCCGATGATGGGCATTTTTCCTAGCACAAAAATATTTTTTATGAATCTCAGCTATTTTTTCTCGATTTTTAAACAAGAAAAATCTAATCATTTTTATTTTCACAAACTGACTTGCAGTTTCACAAAGTGACATTTATACAAAGTGACAGCACTTAATTTTCAGTAACGGGGGCTCCCATTATGACATATATGTCAACTTATGTATGCTAAAAATCAATGGTTGGTTCGTTGGTTTAGGTAGTCTGTTTTTTGTAGCGTGTTTCATGGTGAAATAGGATGGTGTTGTCTTGCAATCATTATTTTTTTAAATTGTTTTTTTTTCAATAGTTTCGCTTGTCAAAATTAAAAAATAAATTAAATGCCGGTATATTATTATATTTATTATCGAACAATGTTATAATCCACATACCCCTATAATACCCTATTTTTTTGGGGCGTCCTACATAATCCTCATTTTTTTTCCCTTTTTTTTTCACACCAGAACAAATAGTTTTCACACAAACCGGAAATTTTTTTTTTTTTACCCCCCCCCCCCTTTTTTTGGTTTTCCTGTCCCCTACGTTATGTTCCCAACCAAAATTTCCCACCCCCCCCGTTGCCGTTTCCCCCCCTTTCTTCCACTCCCACCTTCTCCTTTTCTCCACCCTCCACCCGTTGCTTTTTTTATGGATTCACTCCCCGGTCGTCTTTTTAAATGCTCCCCCTCGTTCACTGTGACATTTCCCGTTCTTTGGCCATCTTTCCGGCAGACTTCCCAGGATTCCGCCGAATTTGCTCTCTCACTAGTTTGATGGCTTTCGAACACCTGACAGTGCGTTTACGACCAGGTATGGGAGGTATTTTCCAAGAACCAGTTTCTTTATAGCGTTTTAAGGTGCAAAAGACGAATCGTTCGTTTATTGGTTTCGAAATTGTTTAAAATAGTACACGGTTTAAAATGTTTCAAAAACAGACTTATCACAAGCTTCCTTTTAACGTTCATTTTTACCACGAGTCTTAAACGAATGAAAATTAACAACAAACTTGTTTCAATTGGGTGCCTTGATGGTCTCTGCCTTTCCCCGTTATATGATATTTAATGAATTTTTAGTAAATTTTGGCGTGGTTATTTGATTGCTTTGCTTGTTTAAGAACATTTGGCTTAAAGAAATATTGGTTAGGGTTATATACTGTTTATTATTCGTTGCCTAAATTTTATTTTGATGTTGGGTCAAAATATTGGGACATAGGGACAAAATGGATAACAATTACCTGGTTTGCTCTGCCTTTTTTTTGAGCACTTACCACCTCTCAAGTGTCTTGCGGGTTTCAGACTTCTCCTAGAACGAAAGGTATTTATAATGGTGTTAGCTTTTTTTTTAGTCGTGTAGATCCAGACCCACGATGTATGTGCCATATTGTATTGCTCACGGTTATGGGATAGGGAAGAGTACAGAAGGAAGGAGAAAGGGGAGAAGGCATTAGTAATTGATAACATCCCGAGCAGAAGCGAATAACTTGATAACTGGCCTTGGTATTTATGAGCTCAGATTAAGAGGTAAAATATCTGAGGATAATACCATCAAATTGTTCCCACAATGTCATGCGAATACCAAACTGAGGTAAGACAATACAAAAATAATACCTCTAAGGTGACCAGATACTTACCCAGGTATCCGGAATATCAAGTTTAGTTATTCTAGAGACATTTTGCTTGCAATTCTTAGGTATTTTGCTTAGGTATTTTACCTCTTAATCTGAGCTCTTTAATACCAAGGCCAGTTATCAAGATCAAAATTAGGTATTCATATGCTTTTGTGTTCTGCTCGGGTAGTTATAATGGTGTTAGCTTTTTTTTTTTTTAGTCGTGTAGATCCAGACCCACGATGTATGTGCCATATTGTATTGCTCACGGTTATGGGATAGGGAAGAGTACAGAAGGAAGGAGAAAGGGGAGAAGGCATTAGTAATTGATAACATGCAATGCGCATGTGAGATATTCATGGTGATATTCTCACAACGGCCGTTCAAAATAGTTCGACGGATGTATATGAGAGATCATTTCCGATGAGTTCCTGAGCAGGAGACAACAACATATATGAATACCTAATTTTGATCTTGATAACTGGCCTTGGTATTAAAGAGCCAAGATTAAGATGTAAAATACCTAAGCAAAATACCTAAGAATTGCAAGCAAAATATCTCTCGAATAACAAAACTTGTTATTCCGGATACCTGGGAATATCTGAGAGGTACTATTTTGGTATTGTCTTACCTCAATTTGATATTCGCATAACATTGTGGGAACACTTT
This sequence comes from Aedes koreicus, assembly GCA_024533555.2. Classification (NCBI taxonomy): domain Eukaryota; kingdom Metazoa; phylum Arthropoda; class Insecta; order Diptera; family Culicidae; genus Aedes; species Aedes koreicus. The sequence goes on along the minus strand of JAHHFK020004889.1, from coordinate 880,371 downwards.
TATGGTATTATCCTCAGGTATTTTACCTCTTAATCTGGGCTCTTAAAGACCAAGGCCACTTATCAAGTTATTCGTTCCTGCTCGGGTTTCCACGCGTTTACTCAATTCCATCACGTATAGTTATAGAAGACAAGCGAAATTTTACTACGTGATACACTTGGGAATATCAGGGTAATGATCCCCCATGGCATCTTCAAGTGATTATAGCGAGCTATCTTTTTGGTTTAGGCACTTTTTATCGTTGATGTGGCAGCTTGTTCACACATGAAATCTGCCTCGACCACGTATCCAGAACGCGCTCATATCCCTTTCTGAACCGAAGGGCAGGGAAGTGGACAATTGCTGACATAAACTAAAACCCATCAGGCCACCCCTAAAATCACATGAGGATGCAAAAAGAAGACATTTCAAGTATACAGATTCACATTGAACGCATCCGGACATACTCCAGGATACCTCAGTTGAAGTGGCCAGTTTCGGCTTCGTACCGAAACTCAGCATGCGACCCTTTAAATTACGTGAAAATTCGGAAAAAGGACAATGGTGGCCAGTTTCAGACTTGGCGCAAACCCCATCATGCGATACCTCAAATCACATGATAATTTGAAAAGAACTACAAAGGCGGTTATATCAACAATCAATATGAAACTAGCGATTTGAAATTGGTTCACTGTTGTAGAACCCCTAGGTGCGAAGTACACCTTGCAGTCTGCACCTTGCAATATACTTTTGCGCTTTTCAGTACATTTCGGTACTAGTATCTTTGTTTTTGTTTTGATTCGCTATGTAATTTTGACACAATATTTGAGGGTGTGTTGGTGTGAGCTACGTTATTAGGGGCGAATAATTAAGCTTGGGATCGAGCTTGTGACCGGTGTGTTAGTAAAGGGTGTACGGAATCAAATTGCGACACACACAAATATTCGCCAAAATTCGCCCGTTCAACCAATCATCTTCAATCATTCAGGGAGTAAAATAAATTCCATTTCCAAATGCACAAACGTTCTTCTTTACACTACTCATAAGGTCCTGTACAACATTTGGATTTTTTTTTGCGTGGCAATCCATTTTTTCTAGCTTCTGAAGTGCCTGCTTCATGATGGCGCAGTACTTTTCAATTGGCCGCAGTTCTTGTGCGTTCGGGGGGTTGAGATGTTTCGGCACGAAATTGGCCTCCTTAGCCTTGTACCACTCCAAAACCTCTTTCGAGTAATGGCACGAGGCTAAATCCGGCCAGAAAATCGTAGGACCATCGTCTGACCTCAGAAGAGGAAGTAGACCCTTTTTGAGGCATTCCTTTAGGTACAGGTACACCTGCCCATTGACCGTTCCAGTTGTCACGAATGGGGTGCTTCGCTTTCCACACGAGCAAATTGCTTGCCAAATCAAATATTTTTTGGCAAACTTTGACATCTTCTGCTTTCTAACGTCCTCAGGGAATTTATGATGAGCAGTAAAAAACGTCTCATAATCCATAACGAGGCAATATGGTTTCGTCAACATCTGGGTGTAGAGCTTCCGTGCACGTGTTTTATTCTACGTTTCATCGCGATTAGGCGCCTTTCGGACTTTGTACGTGTGTAGTCCTTCACGTTTTTCGCATCTTGCACGAAAGTTTTGGTTAGATTCAGTTTCTTCGCCACATCTCGAACTGAACTGTTGGGATTCCTCTTGAAAGCTTGAACTACCCGCTTGTGATCCTTAACACTATACGGAGATCCATTTTTGCCACTTTTTTTCTTTCCGATCGATGGTCAAACGTTCATGGTACCGATTCAAAACACGAGACACCGTAGAATGTACCATTCCCAGCTTCTTGCTGATGGCACGATGAGAAAAATCCGGATTTTCGAGGTACGCGCGTAAAATTTCTTTGCGCCGCTGCTGTTCTTCCAAATCCATCTTCGCAACGATTGCACATCTGCTAGTGAAACTTACACAGCGTAAACAAATACACATTGAACTAATTCCACCCAAAATTTCAATAGAAAATACCCAACGGGTAAAAAGTTACAGCCATTTAAAAGTGGTGCAATTTGATTCCGTACAACCTTTCCTGAAGGCCAGTATCGACTTAAAAAGTAGAGAGGTTACGGAATTTTGTTCAATATTACCAAGCGGAATTTTGACAATTGATCTGCATGGAACGAAATGTCACCTTCACTTACGGAATAATCGAACGGAATTTTTTTCCGAAAGTAAAAGTGACAGCTCTCATTAGTTTGCGTGGAAACCTTACAAATTCCAATTTTATTTTTCGTTCTTTTCAGGTGGATACTGCTGCAGAGATTTCTTTTCGATTCTTTATTTTTCCATTTCAGCAAACGGAATTTAACATGGGTTTGGGATAGAAAACGAAATACCGATACCGACCTTGAGCTAAAAAATATATTCATTTTCTTCATGACTATCCAGCCGCTGGTTATATTATGTATCCAGGACCGCATTTGTTTATTTAGCTGTTTATTTATTTATTTATTTATTTATTTCGTCAAGCAATGTAGACTACATACAATGGTTACAATGTTCTACTTACATACTATACATTATTTCTGTTGTCTTTTAGACGACATTTTACTTGTTCTTTAGACATAGTGATGCCGATGATTTCGCAATGTAAGTTATACTGGCGCATCATTCGATTAATGGGGCCATTTTTTGCATAATTAGTTCTGTACGACTTTTCTAAGAATAATTTCCGTGTTCTAAGATGCCGACTGGGACTATAAAAGTTCAATTGCGAGAGTAGTTCTTCTGATTTTATGCGTTGTGAAATAATGTCATTGACGTAGAAAAGCATTGCAGATTCGCGGCGTTCTTTAAGTGTCTGTAAATTGATAAGCATGCAGCGTGCTTCATAAGATGGCAGTGGAAATACAGTCCAATTCAATTTCCTTAGGGCATATAAAAGAAATTGCTTTTGGACGGATTCTATGCGTTCGTCGTGTATGGAACAGTACGGGTTCCATACTAGGTTGCAGTATTCCAGAATTGGCCTGACATATGTAATGTATAATATTTTAATAGTATATGGATCTTGAAAATTGTGACTGAACCTCTTAATGAAGCCCAGCATGCTATTTGCTTTACTTATAATATAATATATTGTAATGTTCTACAATAGTATTGTAATGTTCTACAAAAGTGAGTTTAGAGTCTAGGGTAATGCCTAAGTCCCTTACTATTTTGCATTTTTCTACTTTATGGTTTCCTAAAAATATTTCCGTACGAGGTGTTTCGATTTTTCTGCTAAATACTATTGAGTTACATTTTTTCACGTTAAGTTGAAGTAAGCTTTTGCTACACCATGTGTTGAATAAGTTAATTTCGTTCTGGAATTCTTCTGCGTCACTAGAATTGTTTATTTCCATGAAGAGCTTCATGTCATCTGCATATATCAGTATTTGGATTTTTTTAAGTATGTAGGAAATGTCGTTTATGTACAAAATAAAAAGAAGTGGGCCTAAATGTGAACCTTGGGGGACCCCCGAGGTGACAGAGATAGGTTCTGAAAGTTTATTTTGAAAGCGAACAATTTGTTCGCGATGCGTTAAATATGACTGCAGCCAATTTAACAGTCCAGGCTCCATTCCAATTGTTTGCAATTTGAAGAGTAATAATGGTATGTCGATTCGGTCAAAGGCTTTACTGAAGTCAGGACCCAGGGGAAGTTTGACATAATTCTGAAATCCAACATGGCCACCATCGGTGTGGAAAGATATGTTTCATATGCAACAATATGAGTATTTTCGAATGGGGATGGTGTGAAGATGCAAATAATGGATAGCCGACGCCATTTGAGATTTCAAGATGGCGGCTATATTTTCTTGAAAATCGGTCAAATATTACACAATATGGCTATTTTCAGCACAGCGACGATTCGTAAAAGCTGAAAATTGATGTTTGACATCATTTTGAAATCTAAGATAGCTGCTATCAGTGTGAGATAGATATGTTAAATGTGTAACAATATGTACATTTTTAGAAGGGGGTCGTTGTAAAGATGCTAATAAACGATATCCGCTACCATTTTTGGTTTCAAAATGGCGACCATTGGTTCCAAAAAATCGGTCAAATATAACAAAATATGGCTATTTTCAGCTCAAGAACGATGCGTAGAAGCTGAAAATTGAAGCCGAAAATTGTTGTTTGCCACCATTTTGAAAGCTAACATTATAAAATATGGCTGCTTCAGGGCCCATAAGTAGAAGTTGACATTTTTAGTATGGCATCATTTTGAAATCTAAGATTGCCGACATCGGAGTTAGATAAATATTTTGAATCTGCAACAATATGGGCATTTTAGGAATAGGATTGTTGTGGAAATTCTAATTCCGCATTCGATACTATTTTGGATCTCAAAAAGGCAATTGATTCTAAATAGTCGAGTAAATATCACAAAATATGGATATTTTCGGCACGGGGACGATGTGTTGAAGCATTGATGTTTGACACCGTTTTGAAATCCAAGATCTGTTTTGCTAACACAGTGACAGTGGTAGTTATATCAAGAGCCCAACAACACATTGAGCGCATCTCGAGGCATTACGGGTAGCTGAGGAACAATGGTCAGTTTAGGACTTGAATCGACACCTTAAAGCACATGGGAACTCGATAACAAGTTTCTTAGTGGCCAAATCACATACCTACACACTACCAAAATGTGTCCTTTAGCACATAAAAATTAGTGAAGAAAGAGATGAGAAAATAAATTCAATCCAACACATATTTTGTCGAATTGCGTATTTGTCAGTTTCAGGAGACATGATTTTACACGAAATCTTTCTTTACGTTTCCCGACTTTTTACAAACGTGTAATACGCCTCGTGTAAAATTCAACATTTCTAATAGCGAATTCGTTTTTAATCCAGTTCCAAACTGGATCGGGTATCAGAATTGGGTTGGCTTGTTGTGTGTCAAAAATCGGTGTCTATGTATTTTTCTGTAACTCATATCAGATTGAGGTTTGCACCGACAATAAGTTCGGGTATCGCAGGTTGGAACTAGTTCCAACCCAGGTTCAAAAAAAAAAAAAAAAAGATAATTAAAGAAAAATCCCCGAAGCGGACCACAAAAAACCGCACAGTGATTCCATTCCATACAAAAGGCGGAAAAAAGTCTAAAAATTGATTTTACATAGCTAAGTTATGTGTTTACAAGTAATTTTGGGCCGCTGATTTCAAATATGCTATCTAAAATGTCATATTAAGCCACGCTTTCAAGATATGGCCACTTTATGGTCCCCTGGAAAATCCGGAACATCCGATAAAATGGTAAATTCATTAGTTTCGTCGTAAAGCAATAAGATGTTTTTCAAAACCATTTGTACATAAAATGTAAGAAGTAAAGCGATGTGGAGAACAGTTTATGGCTCTGAGTGGCCATTGAGTGGTCTTCCGGAAGTTCCGGAACATCCGTAAAATTTGATAACTCAGCAATTTCAAACCAATCAAAAAATTTCGCAATATTTGGTAAGTTTGTTCCTTTGCAAAAAATATATGATGCCAATTTTTCATTTTGTCATTAGGGTTACCCATTTTGAGATAGAGTGGTCCAAAAATCGAAATCTTATAAAATATATATTTTTCGAATAATTATAACTTTTGAACCACTGAAGCGATATAATTTTTTAAATTGCGAAAGAAAATGAAAAATAATGAGTTATCGTACTAAGAAAATATATGAATATAAAATATTAAATATTATTAAAAAAATCAAGCATGAGAATGTCCAGTTTTTATTATTTTGGTGGCAATTACAATTTTCATGTAAATTTCATTCAAGAAAATTCAGACGATTTTACGTTAAGTCATTATAATGATTGTAATGATTTATACAAAATTTGTGCATGCATCTATTTTACCCCTCTTACAAAAGGAGGGTATACAAATCTCTTGGAAAATCGACTTTTGATTCGAGGCTCGAAGGACCGAGTGTTCTATGCTATTCAACTCAGCTTATCAAGATCGCATTTTTTTGGTTTGAAATAATAGCTTCTGGAAGATAAACAGTATCAAATCTTGATCAGCAAAAAACATGGTGAAATGAATTTAGAATGAATTTGAAATGACAACAATAACTGAAATTTATCACTTCACAAATACGAAATGCCAGTGAATGTTTCCAAGGAGCCAAAACGTAGGATCGATTCGCCTTAGGCGTCTCGGGCCTTGAATCAGCAGTTGGTTTCCTAAGCAATCTATATTTTTTCTTTGTCAAAATATATGCTAAAAATCGCGTCACTCTAAAACGAAAGTGAAACACAACACTTCAGATTTTCTGGATGATCTGGAGGATCATGCAGTGACTAGTCGAAATCGCAAAAGGAGTAACTACAGTGAATTCGTTCCCACATTACATGTAAATTTACTTCAAAATTTAAACCTAAATTTATACACGTATCGTGTGATCTTACACTTTTTCCCAGGAAGTAATAGGAATACGAACCCGGATGAGGGCATTGAAGTCCTGGAAACTTGATAACATTACCATTGCATTTATTTTTGAGTTCTCATGTTATTTGATGTGTTGCATGATAGGTTTTTGATCCAAATCCGAATCTGGCCACTTTCCCGGGAGTAGCCGGAACATTAACCCGGATGTATCAATGTGGATCTGGACTTTTGATATCATCACCATTGAACTAATTTTCGTATTCTCATGTTATTTGAGGTGTCACATGGTGGGTTTTGATCTAAGTCAGAAATTGGCCACTTCCCCGAGGGTATCTCCGAAACCAGTCAACCAATTTTAATAATATTTCGTATGGAACCACAGTACCTTTCATTTGGCGGTTGTTTCATTCAAATCGGTTCAGTAGTTGCTTGGGAAACAGAGTTAGAAATTTCGTTCCACACATACACTATACACACACGTAGACACACACACAGGCATGTTCAGTTCATTGAGCTGGGTTCGTTGTATATAACACTCGGCCCTTCAGGCTTTGGATCAAAATTCGGTTTTCTAAGATATATGTATTTACACTTCTTTGCAAGAAGGGAACAAACCGTGGTAATCTAGGGCGAGATATATGTATTTACCAATATTACGGGTTTTCCAGACCCTCCAGGACTCTGGCCTCCCGGAACCGTACTTGCGCAAGTTTGCGCAAGATGAAACTCATATTTTCGGAAAGTTGACAAAAAAATCTTTAAAATAAGCCTATTGTGGTATATGTGCGCATGTGTGCTCACATTTGAAAACTTAGTTGATGTTTTTTTTTCCAATTCTCCATACATTTTATATGGGAGTAAAAAACCACGACCATGTAGGACCCCTACTTTGAAATATTGTAGAGAGCACAATTTTCATCCAATCTTTATAAAATTTCGGAAAAAGAAATTTCAAATAGTGTACAAAATTAAAAAAAATATATTTATTGTAAAAGGAGGAAGTTGATTTTTCGACTTTTTTACGCCTTGGAATCACTGTGCGGGGGCCGCCAGAAATAAAAACCAACCAACCATGCTGCTCTGCTGCTCCCCTCATCGCCCCCGCAAACAAAATAAATGAGCTGTCATTTTTTCTGTAAATAGCCTACTCATATTTATTGACGATTTACCGGTGGAACCTCCACTTTAGTATAATCGTATGAAAAATCGGTGAACTTTGTCTCTATTTTTAGGCCAGTGTTACTAAAATATCAAACAATCAAATAACAAGTCAATTGGCTAATGTGCTCGCCAGACTATAGAGTTGTAACATGTTACAAGGGTTGTCAACAAATAATTAACAAGCAAAATGTCATCAAGATAGCCTTGTAACATGTTATAACTCCGTAGTCTGAACAAGGCATAAAAGGCGGATTTTTGGCAAATCGCTTTTTCTGTTGCAATGGACTGTTGCGTGGACAACTTTTAGATCCAGTCTAACTTTTTTACCTGTAGTCTGAACTGATATATCTGCTTTCTTTAACATTTTAAGCTTATTTATTTCACAATTCGCTTATTGTTTGCACTCTTATTGTTCTAAATGCACTTCCACAGTTATTAATTGAGAGCTTTCGATGATGATAGGTACCATTTGATTGTATGGCAAGTACAATCATACCCTACGTCCAGGGAGACGAGAAACTTTCCTCAACGAAAAATTCCCAGACCACACCGAGAATCGATCCCAGCCACCTCCAACATGGTGTTGCTTGGTAGCTGCGCCTTTACCGACTGAGCTAAGGGAGGAAGCTTATATGTAATGTTTTGATTAAAATTCACGCCAAACCACGCCATAACGAAATGAACCTATATGCTCAAACATTTCATCTTGTTCCGTCCAGTTTGCTCTTCTGAAGCAACTCGATCCTATTCTCACTATAGATCATGCATTAATTTGCACCCAGAGCAATAAATCTAGCAAAGTGAAATTATCGGCCAATTCCAACCGCCCATTATCAACGCTTGTCAGCAGAGCCCAAAAGGGATGAATTCGCATGCGCGCCACGCTGTGATAGATGAGTAATCCCACGACGCTGAAATAAATCAGACTGGAGAGCTTCGTTGCGTACCACCGCCCGGCATCGCTTTGTATAAAACGTTCATTTCAACCATGGTCTCCGTTCAGTTTGACCGTGCAATTTGTCAGTGCCACACGCTTGTCGTAGTTGAAGTATTCGACGCGAAATATTATTATTCAAAAAATCTTAATCACTCGGTTGCGTTGTTGAGACGTGTTTAATATGGAAGGTGCTAGTTTATCTCCGTGGATGATGTGGCCACAGGCAAACAGTGAGTGTCATTAAGTGGCTTGTTATAATATTGGAATTCTGAACGGTGTTTGTTTTATTACCCAACTTCTAGTGCTCGAAGGCGAGGACGTGCCATTAGGGATAAATGGTGTGAATCCATGTCTCGAGGAAAATGGGGAGGCTCACCGAACCAGTCGGTTTGAATTGATGAATAGACATAAGATGGATACGGGAAATCCTGTGCTGGTGGTGAGGCGTGGTCAACCATTTCAACTGAAGATGTACGGCGATAGACCTTTCGACGAGGATCGGGATGTGATCTCGTTTATGTTGGCAGTAGAACCGATGAATGGAGAAAGGGTGAGCCATGGTCATGGTACCGTAGTGCATCTACCTTTGGATAAGGGTGACGGTGGTGGTGTTGACGAAGATGATTCTGATTGGAAGGCCGTTCTGGAATCAGTTGAGGAAAATGTACTCACGATAAATATTAGGGCATCGGCAAAGGCTTCGGTATCTAAATGGAGCATTTCAATCGACACCAAATTGATAGGATCGGATCAAGTGATCAACGCCAACGTCTCTGTAGCATTTTATTTGCTTTTCAATCCTTGGTGCGAAAATGACGATGTATATCTGGAAGGTTTGTAGGAAGGTTCCGGTTGGATTGTCTGAATTTAACTTGAATGCTTTTCTAGATGAACAACTTCGCGAAGAGTATGTTCTCAGCGATACGACAATGATTTGGCGTGGCTGCAATCGAAGTTTCCATCCAACAATCTGGAAGTTGGGACAGTTCGAGCAAGATATCCTGGACTGTGGTTTTCTGCTGTTGTCTAAAGTCGGACGTGTTAGTGCAACATACCGTGGTAATCCGATTCGTGTAGCTCGTGCTCTTTCGGCTGCTGTGAATAGTAACGATGATAACGGAGCGTTGATGGGTCGGTGGGGTAAAGAGTTTCCGAATGGTACTCCGCCAACCTCATGGGTCGGATCGGTTGATATTTTACAACAGTACTACAAATCGGAGACATCCGTGAGATACGGACAGTGTTGGGTGTTTGCCGGGGTCTTAACTACAAGTCAGTTAATGCTTCATTGATATTATTATTTTTCTCCCTACTAATGAGGCTTTTATTGCAGTTTCACGAGCTCTCGGGATTCCGTGTCGTGTGGTGTCCAATTTCAATTCTGCCCACGATTCCGAGGCATCACTAACAATCGATTATTACCTTGGGGAGAGTAATAACCACCTAAACGAATTCAGTTCGGACTCTACGTGGAACTTCCACGTATGGAATGAATTGTGGATGCAACGACCAGACCTAGGGGAGAGATCCGATGAGCTGTACGACGGATGGCAGGCGGTTGATGCGACTCCACAGGAACTTTCTGATGGAATGTTCAAGCTGGGACCGGCACCAGTCAAGGCAGTTAAACGTGGTGATATCAACGTACATTACGATTGTGATTTTGTGTTTGCTGAAGTCAATGCTGATGAGATTTACTGGAGATATAGAGGTCCTGGTCAGCCATTAAAGTTAGTGAAAAAGGATCCCACGAAAATTGGACAATTCATCAGTACCAAGGCGGTGGGTGCCTTTGAGCGTGAAGACATAACAGAATCGTATAAATTTGAGGAAAGATCTTGTGACGAGAGAATAACAATGATGAAAGCGCTGAAGCAAGCTTCCAGCCCATTTGCGAGGATTTACACCAACGACGAATTTCATGATATTGATTTCGATGTGGAAATTCGAAATGACGTGAAAATTGGAGAACCCTTTACAATTATTCTGAACATAAAGAATAACTCTGACAGTGAAACCTACCCAATAGATGGAACGGTACACGTGGATACCGTTCTTTATACGGGAAAGTTGAGGACACCTTTGAAAGCGATCCCTTTCGAAGTGGAAGTGGGACCAAATTCGACCAGCTCGGTAGAACTACATGTGGAGTTTGAAGAATACTATAGCAACGTTTTGGATCAGGCTTTCTTCAAGATTATGTGCTCGGCCAGTGTTCGCGGAACAAACTACGAATATTTTGCCCAAGAGGACTACCGGGTGCGGAAACCGGACATTAAGATCAACCTGGACAACGAACCAACTACGGGAGCCCCGCTTTACATTACGGCCACACTGCAGAACCCTATGCCCATTCCACTATCAAGTGGTGTATTCCGGTTTGAATGTTCTGGAGTATGGCAACCAGTTGAAATTCCTTACGACTACATTGATGCCGAGCAGACGGCAATCGTCAAATTCCGTATGACGCCTCAATTGCCTGGAAGTGCACAGATTGCAGCTAAGTTCAACGCCACCGAACTGAACGACGTTGACGGTTTCCTTTCATTCGAAGTTAGCGACAACGCTGAAATCAACGCCGGTCGCTCACTGAAAAATACTCTCGTTTTCGCTTAGACCTAACTATCATATTTAACCATTCGTTTCGGGTTTTCCCCTCATAAGTTATACAAATGTATCTCAATAAAGCAACCATCGATGACATCATTTCTATTTTTCGTTTCTGTCATCCTCTCATTGTACGTTGATGACCCTTAAGGGGCCGGTCCGACCGAGCGTAATTGTGACGCAAACAGTGACGACGCCAAATAAGTGGTATTCGTGATGACATGAATCATGTTTCTGTTCGCGAAAAAAAAAAACTTTCGACTCGTTTTGATGAATGATTGTTTTGGTTCCAGTGAACCTCGCCGGTGGCGATTCATCTCAATGATCTCGTAGCATTTACATTCCGCGAGAGAGATTGCTTACTTCTCATCGAACCTACGCGCACGTGGTAAATTTACTGAGAATGAGAATGCTCTTATAATACTGAAATCAACGTTCATTCATAAAGATGCTAAGACTGGGAGAAGGTTGAGCCAAAGGGTGGACTGCCAATGTTGTTGCAGCGGCTAACTAAGTGGAGTTGGGGTGTCATTTCATCTCCACCATACTGCCATCGATTGCGCTACTACGAGATGAGATCGAAAATTGTATAAGAAAATGCAGCGAGATCAGCTTGATCGTCAGTAGAAGTTCTCGTCGCGTTCGAGCAGGTCGAAAGTCACGATCTTTGTTGATTGTTTCGCTCTTGTAAAGTGTAGTTTAGAAGTGATTAACTATTCTATCTCAATTCGAACGGTAGCTGCTACTACGAAATGAGTTATTTGTATGACTACATGGAACGGATGCTGCCGACATCCTGGAGAAGGAAGCGGATTCGACGACCAATGATGATTTGGTCACCTCCGGAAAGTAATTGTCCAATGTGTTTTTTGCTTATCATCAAATATTGCTACTTTGATCGAACCGAGTGTCATTCCATCATGTGTGGGCTATTTTGCGGTGTGATGGGGTTCCATTTTCGTGTGAGTTTTGCTGAACGAATATGGAAATGATTAACGATGTGATTGGGGGTTGAAATTCCGAACGAAGAATATATCCGGTGTGACGGAGGGAGGGTATCCCACAGATGTTGGAGGTGCTTGAAGAATGTGTTCATCACACAGTGGATAAGTGTATGCATACAGAGATTGAAGCACTTCCCACCTGCTAATGACGGGATTGTTTAGAGTGCAATATGAATGTCGATTTGAATAAATCAATATGGTGGACTGTATTTTACTTGCTATTTTCAGTTTTGTGCAATGTGTAGTGAGGCTTAACAGCTTTTTGAAGAGGAACAGAAAAGTGCAATCATATAATTGTAGTAAACAAGGATGCAGGTTTAGCAATGAAGTTTCCTGCATAAACCGCAAATGGTTGTTTATTTGTGACCAGATAATATCAGCAATTCGATTTTATGTGAGATATGATAAGGTTCCATATGCACGGCGGAGTGTTTACTTGTTAATGTTCTTGGATACAATTCTTTGTTTTTTCTGAAAACTTTTAGGAATGGAATTTTTTAAAATTTCGAACGTGAATTTAACATTTTGGATTTGACAAAACTTAAAGACCATCGATAATAAATCCTATGCATCTTATTTGCATATTCGACATTTATTTGAATCTAACTTTTTCACTTGTTGCATTTTATAAAACAAACAGGCATTTATTTTGAAATGCGTATAATGCGTATAATATAATAGGCTTGTAATTAGAATCTTATAAATTCAAAAAAAAAACCCATCTTACTTCAATTAAATTTAAGTTAATTGCAAAATGTGTAGCTATGCTGAAAATGTTGGAATGTTTTTTCATATTTCAAAATTTTGCATACAAATTTATCCTACATGGTTTTCGACCTGTTGTTGTGACTTATTTACGCGATTTATCATGCTTTAAAATTTCCCAATGCAGGGGTTCAGGTTGTTTGGAGCCTCAAACATTCTTGACTCTTTCAAACTTATTGCTTTGGGTACGACATTCTTATTCGCTTCATTCGTCCTATGCTTGCCGCTCAAATTAGTGTTCTTCGAATTAAGTCTCAAGTGTCGTATTTTACGTGTCAAGCATAAAGATACGCTTATGCTCTAGGGTAGCCAACCAGTTTCTTCCCCGAAAAAATATTCGACTGTATCGGAAATTACACCGTTGACCTCTGGATTGTAAAACTGATGCGCGTTTACTATTTACTTTATGAGTGACTTAGAGGTCCCTATCATGCTACACAGGAAAGTTTATTTCCTTCAATTGCCATTGTTTGAAAGTGGAAATCAATTCGATAGAACTGGCTGATTAGACCAGCCAAAACAATCATAACCTTCAATGTCCGTCTTCAATTTGGATGGCCTCGGTATGGAAAATCATCAAAAAATGTTTGACACAAGAGCAATTTTTCAAAAAGGCAAATGTGTTTTAGTATTTGACATCTTAAAAATATAATAACTCGCAAACAGTTGATTGTAAAACAATTGTTTCTTAGAATAGATTGTGAATAAACAATGAAGCTTTATATATATATTAAAAAAAAATTAAAATAGTGAATGTAAATTTTTGCAATGCGCGATTTAAAAAAAAAATTGCAGGAAACTTTTTAAGTCATACGAAGAGTAATAATAGTTGTTCTTAGATGGGGCTACTTAAAATAAGGAAGTTTAAAAAATTTGAGTTTTTTGTAGGAATTATCATTTATAATAATAAAATATTATTCTTCAGATTATTAAAAGTTAAATGCTGCTTGATAGCAACTTTCTAAATGTGAACGGTAGCGGACGTGTTTCAGTTCTCTAATTGATATCGGAGACACGTTGGTTCTTGACGTTGTGAAGTAGCTCAACATTATGAGCCCTGGAATACTCCGACAACTCACTGACTTCTGAGCTCCTGATGTAAGTAGATGACAGTTCCCCACCATGTTCGATATTTGTTGGTTGTTTAAAATTTTCGGCTGGAATATATCCATATGAATGATCCGTACACTTCATGGAGGAAAGTTTTTAAATAAACTTATCCGTAAATTTTCTATGTTTTGACGCACACCACTACCCGTTGTTTCGAAAAGGTTTACAACAATGACTTGTTTCGAGTTCATTTTCAAATAACCCAATACTGTATCCGGCTTGAAAGATAATCGTTCAACGGTTTCCGAGTAATGATATTTTGAAGATTACACATATGAAAAGACATGTGCCCTTTCTAAAAGTTAGCCTTGAACCAAAAACAAGTTTTTGAAAAGTGAAAGTGAAAGTGAAAAAAAGTGAATAAACATAATTTCTCATACTGAAACCATGTGAGGGTCAAGTTAAGTTTCTTACTCATTTGGTAGATAATTGCTCTACAGGGTGTCTCACCATAGGTGTCACTAAAACAAAATGAAAAAAAAAAAAACACAGCAAAACAAATCAACCAAATCAGAACATTTATTTTTTATATGAAAGATACACGTTATAGAAATAAACCATATTATTTCAATTCGAATCTCTCGCCCTTTTCCTTGATAACTTGGCGCAAAACGCTTTTCAAACCCATCGCAGCTGGCACACACGATTTTCTGAGGAATTTGGTCCCAAATATCAACCAAATGTTTCTTAAATCGATCTAAAGTAAGCCCTTTGGTGGGGCCTATATGTTGCAGCATATATCCCCAACCAAAGTAGTCAAGTGGGTTGAGATCTGGTGAAGTTGCAGGCCATTCTTCGCTTGTGATGAAATCGGGTAAATTTTCCGCGCACCACGCTTGTGTCTTCTTTGCCTTGTGAGCTGGAGCTGGGTCCTGTTGGAAACAATATGGTGTATTCCTATATAGCGTTGGAGCATGAGGAAGCAGATGGTTCTTCAAAACCTGTTCGATGTAATATTCAGTGTTGATTTTTACGTTAGGTTCTATGAAAAGAAGAGGAAGTTATCCTTTTCGTGAAACGGCGCCTCATAACACGATTTTCGATACATTCTGATAGCGTTCTACAGCTAGTTTATCTCTTGGAATATTGGCAAGACTTTTGCCATACACACGATCATTTGGTTGATTATGACTGTCCTTTATGAGGAAGAGCTTTTCATCCGAAAATAAAATCTCGCAGTCACCGTTCCGAACCAATATATTTCTGCTTCTTTGGACCCTGGCTTGCTTTTGACGCTCCATCAACCAGTGAACCCGTTGTTTCTTGTACGGCTTGTATTCCAGATCACGTTTGAGGAGCCTGTTCATTGAAGCGAAGACATTTGAAATTGTTTGCTCAATTTACGGCCAGATAAGGCCGGATTACGTCTTATTCGCTCCCTCACACATTTGATCTTTTTCTTCGTTTTGGCTGCTTCTTTGTGTTGAATATGGACATTTCAAATTTCCTTGAACCATTTCAATGCACGAAAAACAAAACGCTTATTCACTCCGAACTGCTTAAGGTTATTGAATATCTGACACGGTCTAAGCTTGTGCAAATGTAATTTTAAAACTTGCTCCCGTGTAGCTTCCATGGTAGCTGATAAATATAATCAAACGGAATAGCTTATTTATCTTCAGCGATAAGCTGTCAAAAAATACACTCAAAACGGGTATAATCAATTCCGTTATTAAAATTCCCCAGCTGAAATAAACCAAGACTGAAAAAAGGTGACAACTGCTGTGAGACACACTGTATATGTGATAATTACTTATGAACAGTCAATAGCCTAAATTGGACTTAATTTTGTATTGTAATTTTGTGTAGCAAAATGGGAAGAAAACGTAGAGCGTAAAGATACGATTGCTGCTGTTTTTTTGGGTCTGAAACGACTTTTGAAACGATTAAAGGGTGCTTCGATCAAAGTTTGGTCGACATAAACATGACGATAAACAAAACACGTCGGCCAAAGCACGCTCGCGAAAGTTGTACACGACGATGCTGACGAAGTTTGATTGCGTGGTACAGGACGATGAAACTTACGTCAAGGCAGACTTTAAACAGCTTCCTGGACAAGAATTTTATACGGTAACCGGACGGGGAAAGGTAGCAGATATTTTCAAGCACATTAAACTGTCAAAGCTTGCGAAGAAATATCTGGTGTGGCAGGCCATCTGTACCTGTTGCTTGAAGAGCAACGTTTACATTGCGACCGGAGCCGTCAACCCGGAAATTTATCTGAGCGAGTGCCTACAAAAACGTCTACTGCCTTTCCTGAAGCGACACTATTGTTCCGTTCTATTTTGACCGGATTTGGCATCTTGCCAACCCTTCCAATACGACAAAGCTGCGCCCAATCGAACAATATTGGGTCATCGTCAAGCGGAACCTTAAGAAGACTCAAAAAGCTGTTGTGAGCAAGAAACAGTTCAAGGCAAACTGGCGTTCTGCGGCGAATAAAGTGGACAAGGAAACTGTAAAAAATCTTATGGCAAGTGTTAAACGAAAGACCCGGCAATTCGCATTCGGTAAAAAGGAAGCTTAGCTGAATATTTCTCCTGTATTCTGTATTAACTGAACTTGGAAAAGAAAAAGAATTTGACTTATGAAAAAAATTTGATCGACTCACACACATTACTGTTTGACCAAATTTTGATCGGAACACCCTTTAATTGGCTCTTGTTGTAAGAAACACTCAAGTGCTATAGATTTTTTGGTTCTGAAAGCTATTTGTCTGACAGAACTGAATTGACTGAATTTAATAATTCTGTTTCTAGTCCTGATGAGAATTTTATTCAGATATTTGTAAACGAATTAAAAGGGTAAGTGATATTTCTAGACACAACACTAGAACCAAAGAAAATATTAAAACTCCTTTTTTTGTAAGAAGCTTCACAAAATTCTTTGTTTTTAGATGTATGAATGATTTCAATTTGAAACCTATACACATCAACAGTGCAGTAAAACTAACAGATTTTAAGAGGCAATGTATTTCACACATCAAAGCTGCTTTTTGAACAGCAACTCTCTTATTTTTCTACCCTTGACTGATTCTGAATCTTGACGAAGTTATAACAACGGATATTTTGTATGGTTTACTGTCAAATGTTTGATAATTGTCATGGGGCAGAAACAAACTATACTTTTCACCTCGATCATCGGTTTGTATTTTTGTATTCTGTTAATGTAATTAAATCTAGTATCTTCTGTGTGTAGTCTACAAAAGTTTGAGCCTCACGCGCATGAACAGGTATGGACGACTGTTTTTTAATTAAAGAAAATGAAATTGAAAGGTTATGTTGTTTGGGGGTTTTTTGGACGAGTAATGAGTCGTCTGGTTCAATGTCGGAAAAGTTTTGAAAATGCCGTTATATTTTTTTTTTTTTTTTTATTTCACGGAATTTTAATTATTGGCAATGTCCTGGATTTTGTCGGTCTTTTTGATAAAATTTGAATTTGAAATCAACGGCATTTTTAAATTTATTACCTTGCTGTATGGTAGTGGAAAGAGATCCAGGAGTTAACATCTGTATATGTAATCAGATCATTTTTGTTTTTGTTTGTAAATCTGAACAACAATTTCGTTCAATTTTAAATTACCCTAAAGATATTTAGATATTTCGTCTAGTTCAAACCTTCGTGGAGGTATGTGGCGAGACCATTTCATCGTCATGATGATGAAGTGGTCATCATCATCATCTTCATCATCATCATCATCATCATCATCACCCCCCCTCCCCACCACCACCACCAAAAAAATCATTCATATGTGATATCCGTTTGTTTGGTTTTTTTACATATGATTTTTGGTGCGCTTTACGACATTCATTCTTTCTAAGATATTTTTTGCTGTGTGTATGAAAAACAGCAGAAATCTAATACAGAACACAAAATAGCTCCCTAACGAAATCCTATGTTATGAAATTCCAGGCTTTGAAAGCGACATTGCAACACTATTATTTTCTATTTTCAACGCCACGTTGCTACGCCGAGGTTTGCTGTGATCGCATAAACGTCTTATATATAATGCATGTAGCAAAATCAACCTTAAATAACTTTCTTCCTATAACACATATTTCTTCCATGAAAGCCTGAAGTCAGGTCTTATTCTACTTTTTCTTTGTATCATACTTGTCATGATCATCAAATATTACTTTAATAACTTTCTTCCTATAACACATATTTCTTCCATGAAAGCCTGAAGTCAGGTCTTATTCTACTTTTTCTTTGTATCATACTTGTCATGATCATCAAATATTAGACACAAAATATTGATTTCGGATCATCATTCTAACTGAAACATTTGAACCAAAAGATCACCACCGATCGCATTTCCTCTATAATTTGCAAATGCTTTCCGTAAACAAATTGCATTAATATCGGTACCGAGCTTCAACCTGGCTGGCACCGCAGTAAATAACGGGTCATCATCGGAAACCGTGCTTCGAACGCCAAATTTAAACAATCAGTTACATGGCCTTTCTGCCAGTTTTCCACATGCCACATCAAGCTGCTTCGCTAATCGACCTTTTCATAGAAGCGGCGATGCGTTCCGTGTGTAGATCAGCTAATAGTGGGTTCTATTTCTCGCTGCAGACCCAAATATGAGTAATAGGAGGTAGATTTGAATACGATCATCCGCACACGACCGGCACCGCCATCAGCTCGCTTGTCCTGTTCCGTGGGAGTTGGATATTGTTTTGATTGCATGCCGCGTCGCCTCCCGTCAGTTGACCGCGTGCGTTAGCAGGGTGCACCGGTCGGAGGCGTGACGCGCAAGTTTAAACAAACTCAATAGCGATGAGGAACTGTCGGTAGATTCTCTACCGCTTCTGGCATGTGGGTGCTATTTTTAAATATGGTGTTATCTTCACTTCTACGAACATGACTACTTAACAACTTGCCGCCACTGGAAGTTCCTTTTTCAACGGATGTGACCTTGACCAAATTTGTCCAGTTCCTGTGTTTGGCTTGACCTGGCTTGGGTGGGACGAAAATGTGTGTGGTCAGATCAGTTTGATTGATTGGTTGAAATGATGTTCGACTTACGGTGTGTTGGTTATATTGTGATTCACTCATACAACACAACCATCGTCAACTGAGTTCTGCTAAAAGTGTCTAGTCAGAGAAATGGTTAAGAATCGATTGTTGTTGTTAAGATGTGTTACTCATTGAAATCATCTTCATAATGGAGAATCCCCGGCACCGGACATACTGAAGCGCCCCACGACATTAGTGAGAAGTTGAATCATATTAAGTGATGCTGACCAATGGAGTGATTTATTCTTATCAAGTGTTTTACCCTCGTTACTCTTAACCCTTACCCCCCGAACCTTTCTTGTTACTGATGATTGATTTGTTTGAGTTTTTCTTCAATTCATTGGAACATAAAATGAGGTGTTTCAATATTAAATAACCACTGAAATCATACCAAAAGACTTCATATCTATGAACCAGATGAAGATGACTTCATAACAATTAACTCATAATTGCACGTCGTCTACCGGTCGCGTATCGATGTTGAAGCTGTCACGAGATTGCATCGATTGAAGGAATCGTGACTTATCGTTAGAATCAATCATCTCATTCGGAAGCGTTAAAAAGAACTGCTTGCCAGATGGGAGCAGTTGCATCCGCTTCGTTCTATCTCCCACATGTATTCATAGGTTTGCTTAGTGCTGATTATTGTTATTATCGCTATTCAACCGCAGAGTAATAAATCAACTACTGATTAATCGTTAATTTCACACCGATCAATTGTTCGCCACTTGTGATTTGCAGATCGCATAGAGCTTATGAACTTTCTATCTTGTATAAGGAAAGTTCGTCACGATCTTTGTGATCGATGGGTATGATTAATTTCATACTCCAGCTGTTGCGACAACACGGCTTGGTAAGCTTTTCTCATACTCAACGAACTATTTCACTCGAGAATCTTTTGTCATACTCATTTCTCTGCTATTGGAATGTCACAATACCATTAACTATGATGTGTAATGTGGATCACAGCATACCATAGAAATGATAGAAAAATGTTATTGTTTAGGTATCAAAAAACTCAAATTGCCAAACACATTTTGAATCTTAGAGATGCATATGTAAAAGTATGACATCAATAAGTAGTGCAAGAGGGAACAATGGGCTACAAGCGAAATCGAATTTTAAAGTTGTATGTGGAAGGAAAGATACCTAGTCAGATATTGGTGGCAACAAGGAAAGAAGGAATATGCCGATCTTGAATCAATCGCCGCAATCAAAATCAAGAAAAAAACTGGTCTTCCACACAGTATTTTGTAAAATTTTGTGAAAACGATCAGCGAATAAATTGGCCAAAGATCTCAACGTATCGTGTAAAACCATCAGACATGAAGTTAAACAAGAATTGAGATTCAGAGCATGTAAAACATGCAAACTTCACAGATTTACGGAAGCAAACAAAATAATAGGGTCATTAGATCTCGATGTCGGGAACCGTTGACACGGTAATTTGTTGATTATTCTTTCAGATGACAAACATTTCGTGTTACAACGAAGTCTAAATCCGCAGAATGATAGAATATATGCAGCAGCGGTCCAAAAGATCACTTCACCAGTCCGAGTAGTTTCACGATTACAAAATCACGGTCGTCTTCCCCTACTTTTAATAGAAAAGGGTGTTAAAATCAATGCTAATTACTACCTCAGCAACGTTTTGAAAGGAAATTTGATAAAACATGTTTCAGCTAAGCTGCAAATAGGTTTTCTAACATGATTCTGTCTCTTCACATCCAACAAAAGTAATGCAGTCCAAATAATTTTTTTAGTTTTACTCCAGCCGTATAGCATTCCTCCCGGTTTTGTTGATAAAACTACATTCTAAACTGTTTTGTCTACCAACACCTCCTCTATGCTTCTTTAAAACCGAAATTTGTACAAAGTGGCCCACTCTATAGACGGTTGTGAAAACAAGTTAGTAAAACTTTTATAAGACAATACATATTTTGAAAATGTGAATGTGAAATGGCAGCAGCAGTCAAACTTCACTGTGATATCGTGATTGGTTTTTGTTATTCTGCTTTGTTCGATTCTCTGCTCTTCTGATTTAGCAGTAAATAATATCTAAAATAAAAAGTTCTAGAGTTGCGGGAGATTTGGTTTGATAGCAAAATATCCAGATCAAATTGAGTTGTTTACAGCTATCATGCTCCAAATTATATGTGCATTTAATTTTATGGTGAATATTGGCACGATAAGAGCCGAAAATTAATACGCCTCGGAAATTGTGCAAGTTTATAACATCAAAACCAAAATTAAAACAAATATATTCGATAAATTTATCATGAATCTCCTGAAAATTGATGAAATTCAATAAGGTTATCTAAAAGAATGCCAAAATTGGTCTCCGATCTACAGTTCATTTGCATAACATATAAAATTTGGGGCTTTATTTTTCACACATATCTATTGTTTCTTATATTTTAATATGGCGATTGGAAAAAAATCAAAGTCTTGCCAACAAACCAATTTAACATCGCCTTGAATACCATAATAGTGTTTGGTCTTGTTTTTTGTCGTTTTAAAACCACATTGAAGCCGACACAAGATTTTATTTGTTTCTCACAGCTTACCACTATATATTTTTGTATGGATTATGAGGGTCTCTTAAACTCCTCTAAAAACGTGAAGTTAGTTAGAAACACCTACTTGACTAGTTGTTTATGATGACTTCTCGCAATGCAAATTTGCCGTTTAATGCATTTACTGGAGGCAAAATGGTTTTAAAAAGCTTTTTCAACTGACCGTAATAAGATAATATGAATGAGTCCTTAAACGGTATATCAAAACAGCCTTTTACGAGTTCATCAAGTCGACATGAAGCCTTTGATAGGAGTGAAATGAATTTGAGAAAACAAGGTTTTTAAATCGTTGTAACCAAGCTGTAACCTGACTAAAATATGAAACCTATTAGCACCTCTTGGCTTTGATAAAATTTTAATAAATCTTAATAAATCTGTATGGTCTTGGCAATATTACTTGGAAGCGCTGCTGCAAGAAAAATTTGCCGGATTTCCCTGAAGAGTTATGGCCAGTCTCTTTGCCAGATCCAATGATTTTTTCAATTTGGGGCATTATGGAAGAAAAGTTTAAGAACCTCATACAAATGGAAATTTAGAAATTTAAAGCATGTTTGCAGAAAATATTAAATGAGATTCATGAACAAGAGATACGTGCCGCTTGTAACAGGTTTTTTAACCGACTTATTACAAACAAAACATTAAAGCAAAATGTGACCGAATTGAATTTCTTATCCTGTTATACTTTAACATGTTAGCTAAAGAACCCAAAATGAACCAATAAACATTTCATTTCAATCCAAAGCAATCACGTTGTATTTTTGCTTCCATAATTGGGGCAACCCTGTAGATCATGTAAGTTGCATGACAATAAAATAAGATGACTCGTTGATATGTGAAGGAGAATCAATGATTGAGGAATTACGATTGTCGATAGGTGATTCGTCTAAAGAAATACAAAATGGTTAAATTTATGACTATAAATACTCAAATATACTTTCAATTTCTTAACTAACTATATTCAAAGTATTTGTGCTATATTTACTTGTACATCTATTTTGACTCAAAATCCAAATGTACTAAAAAACAAATAAAAGCTGTGGTTAGAACAAATTTTTCTGTAAACCGTGAGTAAACGTTTACACTAGACTCAAGTTCCAAAAATGCCGATTGTTCTACATTCTGGTCAAAAGGGTGTTACGATCAAAACTGACGCTTGACGCATTAATCTTAACCGTGCATTTACAAAAACCTGAATACCACTTATTTTTTAAGTGTGTACATGCAGAATGCTACCTCTATTTTGCTTTTGTGATTTGCTCTCAGTTATCCAAATGGCGTCCAAGCAAGAAGAGCAATGCATGAAAATTTTGCTCACGATTTGTGAAAATCATGCTCACACGCGTTATCGAGATCATTAACAGTGCCCAAACCAACTTTCACCAACAAAATAAAAGTTTTCGGGGACGTTTGTCGATAGCCCGGAAGCCTGAATAGAGGGGAAATCGAAATTCGGAAGCTACAGCGAGGACAAAAAGAGTGGTCAACGGATTCAAGCAAAGTCCCAACCTCACAGTCGGAGATGACTCAATCAATTTGGGAGTGTCGTATACAATCGTGTAACGAATTCAAGCCAGACTATAAACTCATAAGAAGGTAGCCACTCCAAATCGTGATGATAAACAATACAAGACACGATCCCGAAAGCTATAGACGACGATGCCTTTTGAGTTCGAATAAGGAACAATGGAAAACAAATCCTGCGTCAAGTTAGACTTGAAACAGCTTCCTGGACAGGAAAGTTATACAGTAACCGAAAGGGGAAAGGTGGAAGATATTATCAAGTATATGAATCTGTCGATGTTTGCAGAGAAAGAAACCGGAAGGAACTGAGGTAGTTCACAAAAGAATATTTAGGCTACCTATATCTGTGGCTTTAAAAGGGCGGTTTTTATTTCAGCTGGAATCGTCTAACAGGAAATTTACGCAAACGAATGTCTGGAAAAACCCAATTGTTTCGTGTTGTTTTGGTCGAATGTGGCATCCTGTCAGCACAGAAAAAATAGGTCTTGGAGTGGTATGTCACTAACAACTTGCTGGTGGTGCCCAGGAACAACAATGCCAGAACTCCACCCAATCGAGAAATCTCGACAACTATTTCAAAACGACGTAACTGATTCTGTAAACAAAGAGGGGAAGTGAGTGAGTTGTCGAGAAATGTTGAATCATCTCCAAGCGGAACCGAAAGAAGACAAACTAACGTCTACCGCAAACAAAGTAAAAGAGGTGACTGTCTTTTGGCAGAAGTTAATTTCTACGACCTGGAAATTTGAATTCGGTCAGCCGAAGGCTTACCGGAATATTTTTACTGTATTTAATACAAATCGAACTGCAAAAATATAAATAATTCGGTTTTGTTAAAAATAAACAATCCATTTACACACACTTTTGTTTGAGCACATTTTGATCATAAAAACCCTTTATATAGGATCCGGAAACTTGATTCATTTTATTGGTTCTAGAATGTAATGACAGAAGTTTTTTTTGGAAGTACTCGTTTATCAGTTTCTATCAATGGTTTTTTTTTATACAAAAGGAAAGCAGCCATATGGTTGGAATTTTTGCTTTTGTCTTCTACCAGATCATTCAAGATGAAGTTCCTCGTAGATGATAGGCATTAAAATCTGTATGCCTCAAACTACGGTCATCTATTAGGCTGCGCAATTTCCATAATGTTCTTCAGAAGCTTCGAAAGCACTACGTGAGCAGTAGAGCACGAGTGATAAAAGTCAGCTACGTGTTGAAAATCTAGCGCCCTTCTTATGTCTGCTACATGTCGGCAACATTCCTAATTTCTCATTAAGTATGGAGCAAGATTTTTCTCTTTTCTGAAACGTTTACAAGCGGCAACGACCGAAAACCGAAGTCACCTAAATGATGTTTAGGCGGGGAAAACAGCCAGGCGGGAAAAACAGGGTCACCCACAATAGATACGTTTACGTTTCGTTGACGTAAATTTGGCAGATAACCTATGGGAATACTGTCAAATTCAAGCTAACGCATCCGCAACGTATCAATTCGACAAAACTTTTTCATTATGGCCTAACTGACAAACATAAACAATGGCTTCTTCCGTAATTTTTTCGTGGCTCAAAAGCTACTCATGTAAGCCTCCAATTCTATCCGATAGATGAACTCTTCCTCTTCGAAACGAGCGCAGTTTTCAATGACGAGAAATTCGCGGAAAAAGCCATTGTTTACGTTTGTCAGTTAGGCCCTAATAAAAAATCTTTGTCGAATTGTGTGCCATCCATAATGCTAAAGCAGATGACTTGTTCGCAGCATTCTTTAAGAGTGTATTCACTCGAGTATCACTTGTGTCTTGTTTCGGTAGATACCGTTGTATACGTTGTATTCTCATCATTGGATTTTCAATCTAGAAGGCTAATGACAGCCTGCATGATCTCGATACCAACAAGCGACCTGGAGTCGATCGTCTGTGGTTACAATTGCAGATCATAGATATTTTGAATCGCTCGCTGCTACTGAGGAACTTTGCCGTATCGTATCGTTGGCCAGATTGACAAATTTCGTGGAAGAAACAGTGTCAAATAGTGTGGTATATCATTACTTTGCTATCTGCTCGAAAAGTGAATCCATCAAATCATCTGTAATTTCCACCAACCAGCATGAATTTAAAAAAAAAAAGAACAGCTTCAACAAACCAGATGCGTTACGTGACAAGGCAGGCAGCCTTGCAAGGCAGTTAGTTCGTAGTTTCCTGATCTTCATCATTCTCGTCAACGACCTGTTCCTTTGCTTTCATCTTGTTAGTTATCTTTTGCTGACTATTTATGATTTTAGCGAGTCGTCTACTCGAGTATTGATTGCATAGCCCTGCAAGATAATATGGGGTCAAGTACCGCAAGCAGGAAAAATATCAATACATTAAACACCAATCCACATCCAATCCAAATCCAGTCCAAATCCAATCCAAATCCAATCCAAATCCAGTCCAAATCCAATCCAAATCCAATCCAAATCCAGTCCAAATCCAATCCAAATCCAATCCAGATCCTATCCAAATCCAATCCAAATCCAACCCAAATCCAATCCAAATCCAATCCACAGTTTACAAGTTTTTGAATGTTTTGAAAGTCAAGTTGTTCCCAGCTTGCCTTGATGCAAACTGTTACAGCCCAAACTCTTTGATAACGGGAAACGGAACGGCAAACGGCAAGTTTGACAGTTGTTGCAAATGACCTGGATATGTCCAATTAGAATAGTGGATCTAACTAGAAAATAAGAAGAATGATTAGTAATTTCCATTTAATTCCAACTACCTTTATTGCTTATCTTGACAGATACGCGTATTTCGTCTACAATGTGCAGACTTCTTCAGTGTCGTGTACTAATACTCGACTAACTGCCTAGTAAACGAAAATGGCGATAAACTCTTACTGCGTCTAAACGTTTGCAATGCATTAAGAGTAGGAAATGCTAAAAAATAAATCTGCTCCCTGACAACAACGCTAGGTACTTTCAGTTTTTACTAGTTTACTCTATACTAGGGTACAATTTAAAACAAATCGAATTGCGACCGTCACGAAAAGTGGTCAGATTTTGACCATAAATATCTCAGTCGTTTCTCCAAAGATTTTCAAAATGTTTGCACCAATCGATCGGAAGTATTTTCACGCATCAGGACATTGTTGATTTTTGGCCACATACTATTGAAAAATTAATAAATGTTAAGCCTTGTCTTAGAAAAAAATAGTTCAAAGAATATTGCAATGTACAACCATTTAGTAGCGTAGTTCTACGTAATCATTTTGAACAACCCAATGGGGCTGTACCTCGTAGTTTTTATAAACACTTTCTAAAAAAAACACTGTTACGAGCGTATTAGTATAACGATTGCAATTGGAAAACTAGGAAAATTTAAATTAACATGTCACTTGATCACTTTTAAAAATACAATAATAATAAAAATCTAGAAAACTTTTTTAAAACTATCACGAGCAAATTCCTTCAAAGACCACTAGAAAAAGCTTATCCTTTGAAGGATACGCCTATTTCGAATGCGACTTACAGATTTCTTCAGTGTCGAGTGTCAGTAATATTGCCAGCCATCCGGACCATCAAGGTTAACTTATTTTCTTTTGTTCTGCATTTTCTACAAAATTGAATCGATTCAATTTATGCCGCTCTGTCAAGTTGGGGTTTTCCAGCCTTTTCTGGCACTTCATGTTGTAAATATTTGACAGAATTTGCAGG
This sequence comes from Aedes koreicus, assembly GCA_024533555.2. Classification (NCBI taxonomy): domain Eukaryota; kingdom Metazoa; phylum Arthropoda; class Insecta; order Diptera; family Culicidae; genus Aedes; species Aedes koreicus. Next base: position 853,580 of record JAHHFK020004889.1, on the reverse strand, counting down.
ACACGCCTTGTAGTCACCGGGCTTTGTCCGGATTTGTGAAGCTGTTCTATTTCGGTTCACTGCTTTTCTAGAAAATTCTTCGCTTATCTTTTAATGTAAGCATGCTTTTCTTCCCACGTTTATTGATCCGATAACGATTCCGACCACGGTGTGTGATCGGAAGATTCTCAAACTGATTTCCCTGGAAGAGAGGCCTGCATCACGGTACCCAGACAACCACAAGTCGTATAACAGTGTTCAAATAGTATCGTATATTCCTATATTTTAAGTGAAAATCGCAATTAATTGTGGCCTTTCTCGTATTATGTTTAAGTTAAATCGTAAAGAGTGCAAATTTTCGACTGTGTCATTTATTCATCGTACTACGTCACAAACTAAATCGGATATACATAGCTAAACTTTTTAAATCGGATTTGTTATTACAAATTCAATCGCATCCGATATTAAATCAACTCGTTTAAGGAACCAATGGAATTTGCACGTTTATGGCCTCAACTTTTGCACGTATAAGCCATATTTTTGCATTCTATACGATTGGTTTACTTACATATATGTTTGTATATCATAAAAACAACTTTCAATATACGTGCATTTTGGTTGCCTTGGTAGGTTGATTTTTACCTTTTTTTCGAAGGTAAGATGCTTTGCTCAACCCACTACTGCTAGATAACAAAAACAAGTATTGCATTTTCACCACACTTAAAATAAAATTTCATCTCCTGCGTGAGCCGATCAAACTGGTGATGATGATGATGATGATGATGATGATGATATACTACCATCTATTGTTTCAAGGTAACTTTCCATAGCAGTGGAATAATCTGAAAAACGATTTGATCAGGATTCTTATATTGTTTGTGATCATCAAGCTCCTGTATGAAGGGCCAAAAACGTTTAGGCGGGTTGAAGCAGGGGCACTTACGTGAAACCTGCGAATATAGGGACAAGAATCTAATTCCAAAATCAAGTTCACACACACAGCACTAGAATCGAGCCCTCGATTGACAGAATAAACCCAATAGATGGGGCCCAAGAGCCCGCCCTCGTTCCGCGAAATGTTAACAATAGGGAGGAGGCAGTCCCATGATCCCTATCCAAATCGTTTCACTTGGGTGCCCTGATGGTCCCTCCCTTTCCCCGTTATATGTTATTTAATATTAAGTATATTTTTTACACAAAAAATTAAGATATCATTATAGACAAAATGCTAATTTATTCAAATTTCAAACGTGAATGATACATCCAATGGATTGTTACTGAAAAATAAATAAAAATTAGACATGTATTAACACAGTGGTGTGGTATTAATATCTTACTAGTCGTGGAAAAGCTGAAAATATCAAACATCAAAGTTTAAATTTCAATAATAGATATTACTGTATAAGACATGTTGTTATATTTTCTTTATACTGCTCTAGTAACATTTCAAAGATAGCAATCGGAGTGATCGAAGAGTCCGGTTTGATGATTTCTGAAATAAATGGGTTCTCTTATCATAATACCACTAAACACAATATTAAAATATAATCCTACATTGCTCATAAGCACATTCCAGTGTTTTATGAATATAGTAGTTGAAGTTCAGAAGTGCAATTTGTGCTTTATGCTGAAATGCTGAAAAACGAATTGAGCCTTTGATGCCTGTCATGTTGCTCCAGGCTCTTACATGATTTTGGAATGCAAAGATGATTCTAAAGCGTTATTATATTTAGCATTTCAAGTTTATTGCTTTGAAAAATTGCTTATTGCTTGCTTTCAACTTAGTGTTCTAAATGCACTTCCACAGTTATTAATTGAGAGCTTTCGATGTCGATGATTCTAAAGCGTGCTGAAATTATTAATAAATTGAGAATGGAAAATGTACAATATGATTTAAAGGTACACGATCTTCAGTCGCACCCCCTCACTTCGCTATTGTCAGATTGACAACATTGCCCAGGCTACGCAAACCAGCTTCTCCATGTTTCAGCTGGCAGTCTTTTGTGATCATATGACTCGTGGAGGCGTATGGTAGGAACTTGTGAGGACGAGAGGTCGGTGGCACCCTCCTTCGAAGTTGTCAACTCACCATTTGAAGCCCCTGCGTGAACCGATCACAACTGCCTCTAAACCATAACAAATATCTGTCAAAATTCTGGTAGAGTGCATTCGAGTGGTGCTATTTTTATTTCGAATATTCCGACTTAACTGTAAATTTTCAACAATATTATCAACATAATAAGCCAACACGATGCAAACAGATTGTACTGTCATTCAGCATAATCGGTGCTATTCTTGTTTCGCTTAGTCTATATCTTAAAATGAACTTATATCTGAAAATACATTTAGCAGACATAGTAAGAATTCAGCCTTATCGTTACAGAGCTAATTTTCCAATCGAGAGCCTAAAATTATAATGCAACACATCTTCTCAAAGTATCGCGTCACGCTGGTGTGTGTTAACCACACTCAATCTGTAGGTGATGTGTTGAACAGCCAAAATTTAAATTTTCCTTCTTCCCGACTGTAGCTGCACATTCGTTAGGTTAATACTGTCCGTGCATTTCACCCCGTCATTATATCCAAGAAACAATGAAAGCAATTAACGAAAACGTGTTCCGTGCAAGATGGCACGCTTCTGTAGGTTTTTACAATCAATTTGCATAGAAGGCTACACAAACTGTCTACTGACTTATTCGATTGCTATGTGAACGTGTGGGCGTTCTCTCGTAGAATATGCAAAACTTCTATTCTTTGAATTCAAGTCATTCTTAAAGCGTCGTTTTTTATTTATTTTCTAGACGCCCCCTCCGCCGATGTGTTGACAATCAAGAAGGTAGATCTGTGCATCGAGGAGAATGGAAAGCTTCATCACACCAAACGCTACGAGCTGATGAATAGGGATGGTGTGAACGGACCGTTGCCCCGTCTGGTAATCCGGAGGGGTGAGGCTTTTCGACTGCGATTACATTGCGACCGACCATTCGACCGTAGTCGCGATGCCATGAGTCTGATTTTCACGGTTGACGGCGATGAAAGGCCGACGCATGGTCACGGATCTCTAGTGGGGGTTGCTCTTCAGCAGTATCGGCATATGATCGAGGATCCACTGGAATGGGGAGCTGCCATCGATTTTATCAGCGGGGATGTGCTGGAGATTATGGTCAAACCAGCGGCTACGGCTGCTGTAACGAAGTGGAAGTTAGATTTCGATACAAAACTGTTGAGCGAAGGATTCGGGAAAAGCTACTCACTGCCACAACCGTTCTACTTGCTTTTCAATCCATGGTGCAAGGATGACCAAGTCTACTTGGATGGTAAGAAATAATGTGTATTCAAAACAAACGAAAAGTAATCAGATAATTCCTTTTGTAGAAAAACCGCTTCGGGACGAATGTGTTATGAACGACACGACTCTGATATGGAGAGGCTCCTACAACCGACTGCGACCGTCGGTCTGGAAATTTGGTCAATTTGAAAAGCATATTCTTGACTGTTCTTTGCTTTTGATTGACAAAGTAGGCAAGGTAAGTGCAACCCATCGAGGTGATCCGATTCGTGTTTGTCGGGCCATTTCGGCCGCTGTTAACTCCCCCGATGACGACGGAGCGTTGCTTGGAAATTGGAGTGGGGATTTCTCCGGCGGAACTGCTCCAACCAAGTGGGTAGGTTCTGTGGAGATTATGCAGCAATACTACAAGAAGCAGAAACCGGTTAAATTTGGACAGTGCTGGGTGTTTGCTGGAGTTGTGTCAACAAGTAAGTCAATAAGGCGTGGGATTTGATGCAGTTAATGAATTTCCTTTTGTAGTTGCTAGAGCGATCGGTATTCCATCGCGAGTGATCACTAACTACTCATCGGCTCATGATACGCAGGCCTCGCTCACGGTGGACTATTTTGTGGACAAGAATGGGAAAATAATGGAAGAGTTGAACTCGGATTCCATCTGGAACTATCACGTGTGGAATGAAGTTTGGATGCAGCGGCCTGATTTGGGCATCAGCTCCGATGGAGATTATGGTGGTTGGCAGGCGATTGATGCTACTCCTCAGGAGATGTCGGATGGGATGTTCCGCTGTGGGCCGGCTTCGGTGTTGGCAGTAAAACTGGGAGAGATTGCAAAACCTTACGATAACAACTTCCTTTTTGCTGAAGTTAACGCTGATAAAGTGTTTTGGAGGTATACAGGCCCGGCTCACCCTCTTAAATTAATAAGAAAGGATATCCTAGGCATTGGACATTTTATTAGTACCAAGGCGGTTGGGAAGTGGGTACGCGAGGACATCACCAGCAGCTACAAGTTCGCCGAAAAAACGCCAGAGGAACGCGATACCATGTTGAAAGCTCTGAAGCAAACCAATAGTTCATTCAGCAGATACTACTTGAACGAGGACTTCAATGAAATATACTTCAATTTTGAGCTTCGAGATGACATCAAGATTGGAGAATCGTTTTCAGTGGTTTGTGAAATCCTTTTCTGTTACCTTTTTCAAATAATCTTAAGCTTTTTTTGTTGCGCAGATTCTACAAGTTAAAAATCGATCCATGGAAACGACTCATATCGTCAACGGTTCTCTGAATGTGGAAACTATTCTCTACACAGGAAAAGAGCGTGACATGGTCAAAACCGAAGCGTTCAGCATAGCTTTGAAACCAAGCTCGGAGGAGTTTGTCAGACTGGTAGTCACCTTTGATGAATATTTCAAGAAGCTACGAGATCAAGCTGCCTTCAACATTTCTTGTCTAGCTACCGTTGAAAAAACGGACTACGAATTCTTCGCCCAGGATGACTTCCGCGTTCGAAAGCCTGATATCAAGATCAGATTGTCTGACACGCCGGTCTCGCAAAGCCCAGTTGACGTGACCGTTTCTCTACTCAATCCACTTCCGATTGCCCTCCGGAAAGGTATATTTCATATTGAAGGATCTGGAATAGAGAAACCATTGATTTTCAAAGTAAGTCTAGCAGGTTTTGTTTTGTAATATCAGACTATTTTAAACTTGTTTCTATATTAAAGCATTCGGAAATTGCGGTGGGAGAAACGATCAACAATACGTTTAGTTTGACGCCAGAGTTCGCCGGTCGGGCAACGATTGCTGCCAAGTTCACATCCAAAGAATTAGACGATGTTGATGGCTTTCTTGCCTTTGAAGCTAAGCCTCGGCCGGAAGATGTGCTAATGGAAACCACCGAAAATGCAATAATCGCTCGAACGGACGTCATCGATTAATGACGGTTGGTAATTTTACTCTTTCGTATCGATGTGTTCAAAATTGAATGTATTGAAAGCCAAATATCGATCGATTTTGTACTAGCTTTGATCATATTTATAAACCTTACCTACTTATTAATTTATGCAATTTTTATCCACTTTTATACAAACTATTTATCGTAGCATGAAACAAGCTATTTCTACTTTCAATCATATCACCTTCTCAGACCTCTACCAAAGACGGGTTCGGCGTTCGTGTCCAAGTAATAGGTACCTCGCACTTTCATCGGAACGGCGTCTCCCATTGCCACAGAACCGGATTGACATTTTTTGTTATTGAAATCGTTCATATTTGCACATTGAAATGCCATGAAGCCATCGCGCCTGTTGACTGATTCTGCGTAATACAAATAAGATCGTCCGTGGCTGCAAGCTCCTATGAAATCCTCCATGCCATTGCACCCCGGTTGATTGGGTCCACCTCCATTGGGATAAAAATCTACGTGGCCCAGGTTCTTGTTATGGCCCAACATCCCTGCGCATGTGTGAATCACGTCAACAAACCGTGCATCGCTCGGGTCGAGACGTTTATCCGGTTCCGAATCAATGAATCCCGGTAGTGCCGGATCGAGGCCTGTTATCCGAGAAACCTTTCCCGAATGCACGTTGCTACCAGTAAATCCTGAAGTGTGGGCTCCCAAACTGTGACCTATAATGTGTACGGAGTCCAAATTCGTTCCTCGTTCTGCTACCATTCGATCGATCAATGATCCCACGTGACGTCCGACATCTCGAGTTGCATGTGCCGATCTAAAATAGAGGGTGTCGTGAGCTAGTGGGCTCCAGTCGACCACTGCAAATGGAATAATCATGTTATGTGGCTTGCCAAATATGTTCTTTGATTAGCATCGTACCGAACACGTTCATATCCTCTCGTTTCAAATAGGCGTCCTTAATCTGCTGGCTCACGGGGCTGCTAATCGAGTTTTGCCATCCATGGATAACGAACTTCGTTGGGAGGTTTGGATTGTACGACTGAACGAACTTCATCGGAACTGACGGGTCGTTGGTGAACTTAAAGGCAGTTGGGGTATCTTTGGTGCTTCTGTTGGGTCGTAAAATGTGTTAGATAAATTGGATGAAATTGTATGGATCTATGGAACAAGCTGGTTTTTGCCGATGTCGATCGCGTTATCGACCTTCTCTTCGTTCGATTTATCGGTTCGAAAACGCTGAAAATAAAACACACTAAGTCGCTTGATACGTTTGAGTATAGTTGAAATCGGTCACAATCAGACACTCTTATTCTTGTTTTGCTTCGATCCGTATTTTTCATGTATAAAAAAAGAAGAAAAACGGATTAAAAATACACTTATAAAAAATCATGCAATGTAAGTCTGCTTGGACGCACTATATGAAACAGCCCTTTAGACATAAATTCACGTCTGCATTTCAAATTACATGAAAGTAAAAACTCTTAAAGGTAATGTTAATGCCATGTATTTCAAATTACATGAAAGTAAAAACTCTTAAAGGTAATTTTCATGCCATGACGTAAAAGTTAGTATTTAAATATCTATATAAATAAAAATGAGTTGGGGTTTCCTTTGTCACGATTTAACTCGCGAGCGGAAGGTCCGTTTGGCAAGATTTTTGCTTTGTTGGATTCGTCTTGGACACCGCTGTGTTTATACATAGCAAAAATCGGAAAAATTCACTGTAACAGTTACAAAACTGTGAAAATCACAATCTATATATATAAAAATGGATTTCTGTCTGTCTGTCTGTCTGAACCTAATAGGCTCGGAGACTACTGAACCGATCGGCGTGAATATTTGTATGCAGGGGTGTTTGGGGCCGAAAAAGGTTCTTATGATGGTTTTAGACCCCTTCTATCTCTAAAAAGGGGGGCTCCCATACAAATGAAGCACATATTTCTGCATAACTCGAGAACTGATCAAGCAAAGAAACCCAAATTTAGCATGCGGAAGCTTTTGGAGGCAAGAAATGTTTCTATGGTAGTATGAGACCCCTCCCCTCTCTAGAAAGGGAGGCTCCCATACAAATGAAACAGAAATTTCTGCATATCTCAAGAACTAATCAAGCAAAAGGGACCAAATTTGGCATGTGGGGTTTTCTGGAGGCGAAAAATGTTTCTATGGTGGTTTGAGGTGGTTTTCCCCTCTCCTAGAAGTGGTGCTGTCATACAAATGAAACTGAAATTTCTTCATAACTCTAGATCTAATAAATCAAATGGAACCAAATTTGGCATGCGGAGATTTTAAAGGCAATAAATGTTTCTACGGTAGTTCGAGACCCCTCTCTCTCTCTCTCTCTCTCTCTCTCTCTCTCTCTCTCTCTCTCTGATAGGTGGGGTGCTCTTATACCAATGAAACACAAGTTTCTGCATAACTCGAGAACTAATCAAGCAAATGGAACCAAATGTGGCAGGTAGAGGTTTTTGAAGGCAAGAAATGTTTCTAAGGTAACTCGAGACCCCTCCGCCCTCTGTAAGAGGGGGGCTCTCATTCAAATGAAACACAAATTTATGCATAACTTGAGAACCAATCTAGCATATGGAACCAAATTTGGCATGTGGAGGTTTTTGGAGGAGAGAAATGTTTCTATGGAAGTTTGAGACTCCTCCGCCATTTGGAAGGGGGCGGGAGGGGGGTTTCTATACAATTGCAACACAAATTTCTGCATAACTCGAGAACTAATCAAGTAGATGGAACCACATTTGGCAGGTGGGGATTTTTGAAGGCAAGAAATGTTTCTATTATGGTTTGAGACTCCCCCGCTCACTGAAAGAGGGGTCTCTCATACAAATGAAACACGAATTTCTGCATAACTTGAGAACAAATCAAGCAAATGTAACCTTGGCATGTGGAGGTTTTTGAAGAAAATAAATGTTTCTAACGTGGTTTGAGACCCCACCGCCTTCTGGAAGGGGAGACTCCCATAAAAATGAAACAATTTTTAGCATAACTCGAGAGCTAATGAAGCAAATGAAACCAAATTTGGCATGTGATGGCTAGTGGCTAGTGATGTGGGTGTGAAGTTGCTTTTGGAAGGAGATTCTCTTCCCTATATTCGGGCTGCCCAAACATTTTTGGCCTTTCATACAGGAGCTTGATGATCACAAACAACAATAGAATCCTGATAAAATCGTTTTTCATAATATTCCAGTACTATGAAAAGTTACATTGCTACAATAGGTGGTAGTATTAGATCATCATCATACATCACCTTCAATGTGGATTTTCAGGTAATCTAACGAGATTGGCTTAGGCAACGGTGGATCATCCGAGTTTTCAGATCACTATCCATTCTTTTCGAATCTCAAAGGAGATAACGGTCGGGGTGATGGATTCAACATTGTTTTCGAAAAGCGGAGACACGAGATGTACAATTTTCAGGAACTTTTTGACGGAGACTACGCCCTACAGCATTTTCAGGAACTTTTTGACGTAGACTACGTCTTACGGCATAAGTAGGTAGTCTAATGAAAATCTGAAAATAGCGATCGTCACGAAATATTGTTACAAATTGAACGCAAATAATTGAACTTATCCTCAATAGATTTTCAAGATGTCGACACGGTAGGAGATTTTCCCGTGTATAAATTCAAGTATCAGAAACTATCCTTACAAAATTGAAAATAACGCAAAGGTGATTTCTTATAATTACGTTATGAAGACAAAATTTACAAAATGTACAGTACTTTCCTATTACAGATTTCAAATATATAATGGGTACACCGTCGTAAGTGGCTGTTCGGAGCGGAAATTGTATTGTATTGGCAGCTGACGGTGGCAAGTACCCTGGATGGTATACTGGTTACCAACCGTTGGCCAGATAGCCGATGGCTAAGTAGGCTGTGGCTAGCAAGCCATTGGCTAGGCAGCGATTGTAATGCAGTCGGTTGACCAAGCCAGTAGTGTATTTGTAGGCAACCGGTGGCTTCTGCAAAGGCCGAGAAGGCTTGAATACAAATGTGGACCATTTAAAATCTGTCCGTTTTAGGATCACCAATTGAATTTTCCTAGCTTGAAAGTTTGTTTGATTGGAATTTATCTGCTGTTTCGTTTCAAATTGTTGTCAATTGGCAGCCAGCGGTGGCCCAATATCGTATCAGCTTCCTCTTCGCCGCATACCTGTAAGCTTGAGTACAATTCCTAACACGTCTCAGAAATTTAAACGGATTCGTTTTTAACTAAACATACAGGTTTTATCATACAATACGATGAATTACACTTCGAAGGATAGGGGAGCCTATAGTCTAAGTTTAAAAAACAGAAGATAGAAAAATTCGTGCCGTAAAATCAGCTAACCATTGATCTCAACCGTGAATATGAGTAGTAAAATCTTGATGTAGGTGTAGAGTGCCTTCAAAAACGCCTATAGCCACTTCTAAAGCAGCATTTTCAAAACACCCTGTTTCGGCCCGATTTGGCATCTTGCCACTACTCAACGGTATCATTTATCCTCAAAACTGTCCAGAGCTCCAACCGATCGAGAAATTTTGGGCAATAATGAAAGCTGATTGTCGGAAACTGGGAAGAGAGTCAAAATCTTTCAAAACTTCAAGCGGACAAAAGCTTACAAAACCATAGGAAAGAAGCCTGTCCAAACCTTGATGACAGGAGTCAAGGCAAAGGTCTGAAATTTTGGGCGTAAGGGTGAAAGTGAAAAGCATCATACTTGAGGAAAACAAATGTTGAGAAAAAGGTTTGTTTGGATTTCTGTTAGACCAATAACGTTCGTGTGATGCAACGAAATATATTTCCGGACATGCTAACCCCACTGATTTCTTGGCTTCGCCGACAACACTGAAATTGTTACACACAATTTTAAGACGACGGTGAAAACCTACATTAGCATTAAGGCTGATGTTAAAAGGATTGCACTTGCAATTAATTTGTCGAAAAAAAATATATGAAGAGTTCACGAGAAGACAAAGTTCTCATCCCAACTTTAGATCAACGATGATAAAATTTAGGTGGTTAAAGATTTTGTGTTTCTGGCCACAACCATCATAATAGCTGGCAGCAAATTGAGTCACATTGAAGTTACTTCCAGCGGAATGTAACATGTGTGATGCTGGGGTCCCTGCCGAACAAAGAACCATAAACCGTGCCTACGGCCTCCGAAGGACGTTAGGAATTAGTGAGTTTATTGACCTAGCAAGTTGACCATCCACAATACAGTGATTTAACCGGTAGTCCTCCTCGGATGCGAAACATGGACTAAGCTCGCGTAGAATCAACGTGACCTAGGTTTTTTTTAGAATGGAAGGTGCTGCGTATAATCTACCGGGGCGTGCAGATGGAAGACGAACCGTGGAGATAGCGAATGAATTATGAATTCCATAAGTTGCTGAAAGAACCTCCCATCGTACAAACCGCAAAAAACGGTCGATTAAGATGGGCTGAGCACATCGTTAGACTGTCGATCGACAGCCTGCTGAAAATGTTTCTCGAGATCGAATCGATACGTATAAGAAGAGAAGGTGCTGCAACGAGCAAGGTGGATCGATCAACCTGAAAGCTATCTGCGAATCTTATGTGAACTTTAAGGTTGGCGAAGTGCAGCCATAGACTGTTTAATTAAGAGACGACTTCTGTGTACAGCAATGAACACCCAAGCCGTGGCCTGACTGTAAATAAGTTTGAAAATTTAGAAGTTCCTTGATTTTTTTTTCTGTGATACATTTTCTTGAACAAATTTTTGAGAGTTTTACATTGAAGTACTTCGTCAAAATTAAATTATATAATTAGATTTTACAGCATGATACCAAATTTTGCTCGAAATGAATTTTGATTACACTCGTAAAAATTCATGATTTCGTTTCAATTCAACTTCATGATTTCGTTTCATACTCTAAACGCTCAACGATATTCCTATTCCCCACAATGACTCACTTCATACTTTCTGAAATCAACACTGAAGAAACGATACTCACTGCCGGTGGTAGTAAAACGTAACATCCTCATTGCAATTGTTCCAAAAATTCTTCCCGTCTGTGGTAGTATCGTTCGGCATCGTCAAATCCACTACATGCGGCACTCCCTGATCATCTGGCAGAAACATCCAAGTCACTCCGTAGTTCGGATCTATGCTCTTCAACTGCTCCATGCTGCATTTCACTGCGAAAAAGGCAAACAGAAATCCATATTACTTTCGCACACTTATCCCTCACAATACGATCTAAATTATTCCCACAGTCGAACACTGTCCTCATGATGACATGTTGGCACATAAATGGGATCAAGAAATCGAACATTATTATCTTCGGTAGGAAATCCTCGCGAGCGTCCGTCCAAACGACTAAACATTTTGCGTGGTTACGGCTTACTGCATTGAACTTGACGCGCGGTAATAACTTTCCATCCGAAGGCTGAAGTAAATGGTTCGCCGCAAAATGATGACGGCTGTTAAGTTCTCTAGCCATCAGCATGATCACCATTTAGTATAATGGATATGGAAGCACATATTGTAGCTTAGAATGACCACTAAATGTACGCGCGGATCTAATTGACGTGGATTGATTGGGTTCAGGTGAGTTTTACGTGCAGACATGAAAGTGCTACTCATAACGGACGTTACGGACGCGGTTAGAGTAATGCGCACCGAGATCGCTTATAACGATCGATAAATGTTCAAGGTTGAGCGACGAATTGAGACTACCAGCGTCGTACGCAAGAATGCATACTAAATGCCAATGCCAAAATTATGGATTATTGTTCCCCACCTGAGATTGAGAACAGCAACAAAAGAACTACAACGGCTGGGTAGACTTCGAAAGGTTTCATTCCTGTGAATGGTTAACCAATGAATTTGAAAAAGAAACTAAACCTTTAGAACCGTTTTTTCATTGGTTTTAAATGGTAAGTCTTCGGAAAGCAATCAATGCAAAAACATGAGGGAGTTCTTATCAAATTCCCGCGTGTTGAAAAAAATACTGTTGAGTTGCAACCAAGAACTAAACCGGTTCGTTCCAGTGTATAATATGGTTACTTATTTGCGGGGGAAAATCAAATTAAACGATGAAGCATAATTCATCATCGTCACTGTGTTGGTGACAAGTGGAAAACAATTGGAATTTATGGAATTTTCCAAGCTTTTATCTAGTTTACTTGGAGCAAAAAACGGCTGAAAACAGTTGGTTTTGCTAGTTGTTATAATTTTTCACTACTTATTCGTTGGATGTTTTGCCACTACAAACTGGTTTGGCTTTCTTTTGGAAAAAATAGAGGTGCATGTAGCTGTCACATACCCTGTCATGTCATCCTGTATTGAAATACAATTAGTCGCTTAGGAATCGTTGGCTAATTATCCTCTAATCCAAATGTTAATTTACGCAACATGATGGGGTCGAGTAAAATATTCAAAATATATTAAAGTTAAGTACAGTAGAACTTCCAAGCTGTCACGATTAAACTATTTGATCAACGTCAATTGCTCTGTGCACGCCATTGAAACAAAGTCTGGTTTAGTGGGTGATTTCATTTTTTGTTTCATTCTACCCGAGGTATGATGCTACTTGCTGAAGTCGTTAATCACGATACAAGTTGACATTAAGTGCAATTAATGCATTTACTTGATAACAGGAAAACTACTCAACACCTGTGTGGCATACAGTGCCGTGGTAAGGAAATTTCTTTCATCAGTTGTTTTTTTTTCAAACTTTTAATCAGTTTATTTCAACAATTCAAAAACGCATCTAATGAGGGTTGTACATTGGCACTGTAAACCGTTCCATCACACTGGCTTCTTTCAGTTGAAGTCGCCTTCTCAAATCATTCAGTTCCGAATCCTGATTGATATTGTTACTCATAACAACGTGCTTTCGAAGATTCATTGCAGCACTCTCTTCGGAGGCATCTTCGTAAATTTCTCTGTCCTGTTCGAGAATCTTTTTAATGTAATCTTTGGTAAGTTTCTTCGTGCCAACATGGTTGAAGTACGGCCAGTCGTCTCCGTTTGGATCCTGAGAATATGGTGTGGGAAACTGCTCAACATTGTTGAAATGTCCTTCTAATTTACCCCATTTGTCGATATCATTGATAAATGGATCCCGTTTGAGACCAAATTGGTGGTTTGTTTTGAGCAAACCAGTGGCATCGGTCCATCGACCGATTGCGAATGGTGAATCAGAATTAGTCGTGATCATAAACATTCCTTCGGTTCCCGGAAGGCAATCTTCACCAGCCATTACCTGGTAGTTGTTGTGTGGACAGAATCCCAATAGGTAATAGATATAGCTTTCACATTTCCAGCCCCAGAAACCGGTGAGACTTCTGATTGATTCCGCGAAGTAATCCGGTGCTCTATGGTGACTGCAAGCCATTGGATCTGTAATGGTTCAATCTTTAATCAATTTAAGAATCAAGTATAATATTATACTAGTTTTACTTTGTCCTCCTGCCCAGCACCCAGGTTGTATTATTCCTCCATTCATGTAGAAATCGACATGTCCACAGCGTTCGACTTTCCCCTGAACAAGCGCATTTGTATGAATCACGTCCACGAAATCTGCGTCGGACTTATCGAGCTTATCATCATTGTCGGCAGTTATAAACAAAGGCATCGCTGGATCAAGCCCGCTTATCCGTTTCAGTTTGAACGGTCGCAGTTTTACAGCTGCATAGTTGGTAACTTGGGCACCCAATGAAAAGCCTACCAAGTGGATATTGTCCGTTCCGGTGTCCAGCATCCGTTGAACTAACTGACCAATACAAGTCCCAACGTGTTTGGTGTTATGTACTGCCGACGGATAGCATGGGCCAGGACCAAGAACACTCCAATCTACGTAGAATAGATTGTAGCTGCCACGGTTGAGATATTCTGAACGCATTAAACTGTTATTATGATTCTCAAAAACAACTTTAAATCGATCACCCTAACCTCCTTTCATGTTGATCAGCGGTGCAAGAAACATGTCCGCATTGTATCCATGGATGATAACCTTCGTCGGTAGGGAAGGATTGAAATGGGATGTGCTGAGATTCGACTTTTCCAACGTTTCGTCAATGTGAACATACTGTCGATCGTCCGGATTGGAACGCGTGAACAAATAGAACTTGATGTCTTCATCCGGGCACGGTCTTTCGATTACCCACGTGCAGGTGCCAACGGTGAAATCACTTCGCGGCTGGCGTATTGTAACCGGTATGGCATTGGTAACGATAAAGATGTTTGCTAGCAGTAAAACAGCTGGATTGAAAAGAGAAAATAAAATACATGTTAGCGCGTTAGCTGTTCCGCCTAAATGTAGGCTCTTATTTTTGCGTAGTCGATATTTAGTTGATTTCACACTATCGCTTGCAAGGTTCTGAACCTTTTATTTTGGAATTATATACCTTTTTAATTTTTCATACACACTTAGAAAAATTTACAATATTCGGTAGTTTTTTACCGAACTTTCAACAGCTGAACGTTCGGCAATCCGATTTAACGGATGTCGGTAAAATTTGACAAGTTCCGGTAATTTTTTTACCGGAATACTGTAAAATTTCACCGAAATTCGGTAAATCGGATTTCCGAACGTTCAGCAGTTGAAAGTTCGGTAAAAAAGTACCGAATACTCTAAAATTTTCTAAGTGTGTACATTTTATCAAAAATATGTTTGATACACGCTTCAACTATAACTTTGCGAAGGAAATGATTTTTTTTTTCGTTTTCGTCATTCAATGGAATTTTAATGTTAGTTTTTCTCAATTACAATAATGGGCATGGAAATAATGGGCATGGAAAAAAATAATGATTTCAAATTCCTCCTCGTTTGATTTCAAGCCAAAGCAATCGTAAACAACGAAATTGTTTGCAATATCGCATACGTCATAAAACAATGTTTGCAATCTTCCATACTGATTCCAGCGATATCTGGCTTAAATTTACATGAAATATCCCATTAATTTCTTCCAAACCTAGCAAAACCTTTATGTACATTAGATAACGCAGAAAATTAAATGTTTCTTTGGAACTGTGGATGTCGATTAAAGCCCAATTCAAAGTAAATTTGGACGCATTCAAGTGATCTTAACTCAAGAATTAAACAACATACACGGTTGATCAAAAGTCAAACAAAGGGGTACATTTTGTTTTCCAGATTTCAAACGATATATAACAAATTATTACATTTCACCGTTTCGAACGAACTGTCGCATTTTACTTGTGATCGATGCCATCATGATCTACACAGTCGCTGGTGTTACTGCACTGTACCGGTGAACTTATTCCACTTTAAACGCATTTGTTATGCATTTGTCACTTCTTTACCGCACCGTCGAAGTTTTCGCTTGACAATTGCCCAATATTTATCGATCGGTCTGAACTCAGGGCAATTCGGAGGATTAATCTCTTCGGCGACGAGATTAACATTGTTTGCAGCATACCATTCTAGTACCTCCTTAGAGTAGTGGCAGCTGGCTAGATCCTGCCAAAACATAACGTTGGTCTTGTGTTGCCGAATGAAGGGTAAAATCCGCTTTTTCAGACACTCTTTAATGTAAACTTACGACGTCATTATGTGAGATGTGATGAAAACCTTGGCTTTAAGGCCACAACTGCAGCTTCCTTGCCAAATCATTAGTTTCCGAGCAAACTTATCAGCAAAAACGAATTTATACCTGGAAGGGACATCCCCACGACCAGTTGTCAGGTAAAATTTCCGTCCGGGGATTTGTTTATAATTCATTTTGACGTATGTTTCGTCATCCATAAAAATACAGCCATCAAATTTCGTCAAAACTCGTTCGTGTAGTAATCGTGCTCGCTTTTTGGTCACTAAATTTTGTTTCAGGGAGCTATTTGGATGTTTACTGGCACAAAAAGACTTATATCCTTCTCTTGAAAGGATCTTAAGCACAGTGGAAAAGTTGGAATCGTATTCCTTTGCCAAATCACGTATGGAGATACCTGGGTTGCCTTTCACGTACCCCAACATCTTTCTCCTCAGCTCTTTGTCCCTAGTGCCACTTTTATGATAGATGCGCTGTGCTCTATCCACACTCAGAGTATCCTTGTAAACGTTTGATTACAAGACACACCATTGACTTTGGGAATTCTAACACTTTTGCTATTTTTGAGGCAGACCACGAAGGATTCTCTAAATGTTTGTGCACAATTAATTTTCTTTTCTCAAATTCCATGATCCGTAATTTCGAGATGCGTCTTTTCACCAATTTTTTCGTCAATGAAACATCAACAAATGCCTGTTAAACGATTTTTGTTCCAACCACCAGGGACGCGGTGCTGTATTAAACCGTGCGTCCAGATTTACTTTGAATCGAGCTTTAAAAAGCATGTCGATCAAATTTAGTCTAATTTCGGACATTTGATGATCATGAAAAAAAACTGTTAGCTTAACCGGCGACGCCGGCTATAAAGTTAGGGAAATCGTAAATTTTGCGTAATTACATCACAATAAAACAATGGTGAAGTTCTCAATTGCTTCAGAACAAGTTGATCGCCATGATGTCATCGCGAATTTGTACACGTAAAATGAAATTTACTGAAAATTTGAGTTTAAACAACTTAAATATAAGTAAACGCGTTATAGTATCTTATTAGGTAGAAATCAAAGTGCTCTGTTGTTTCTTTGCAACTCAACGGTTGAGTAATGTATACAACTCCGCGGAGGGTTCGAAAGCACTTGCTTCCATGATGACGTCATTTTTTTTTGACTTCGTCCGATGAAGTTGCGTTTCACTCGCAGTCGCAGAATATACAAGTTTTATCTGAGGAAAAACGTGAGAGCTCAAGTTGAAGCTCAAGCTCAACCGTGTAACAGCAGCATTGATTTTCCGCGAAGAGCAGATAGCGGATGTTTTATGATTTCTTGTGGATGATATCGAAGACGAGTGACGAGCGGCCCTAGTGTTTGGGCGAAGCTGCCAATCACCGACAGGAACCGGTTACGATGGGAGTAAGACGGAGATTTTGAATTTATTGAATATTGTTATATTGAATAAAATGAATCTTGCTGCTTATTAAAACATGCGAAGTGATGAATTGTTTTCTATTTTTTTTTACTTTCAAAGAAGTAAACAAATATTATGTTGTTACCTGTAAAGAAATAAACATTACTTGTCAATAACAAAAACTAGCACAATTATCTATGTTATTCATCTCATCGAAACAGCATTATATTGGTCTGGTTCCTGTAGATATTTTTTACCACCTAGTAAGTTAATTCTATCCATCGCTGGATGTTTTTGGATTGCTTCAATTAACCTACTTGATAGTTTACCCGCGTTTACCTAAAATTATGATCTATCATACAAATGAAGCACAAATTTATGAATAACTCGAGAACTAATCAAGCAAATGGGACCAAATTTGGCATGTGGAGGTTAGTGAAAGCAAGAAATGTTTCTATGGTGGTCTGAGACCCCTCGCTCCTCTGAAAGGGGAGGGGGGGGGGTGCTCTTATACAAATGAAACACAAACTTCTGCATAACTCGAGAAGCAAACGGAACCAAATTTCGCATGTGGGGGTTTTTGGAGGCGAAAAATGTTTCTATGGTGGCTTGAGACCCCTCCCTGCTCTGGAAAAGGGGGCTCTCATACAAATGAAACACTAATTTCTACCAAACATCAACATAACTAACAACATATCCAACAGCAATCCAAGTATTTGAAAAAATGATAAAATAATAATTAAAGTATAATTTGAGAATAGAATTACTTATGCAACTCAGCTACGTAAATAAAAATTAAAACAATAACAACATAAAAATTAAAACTCTATAATCGAAGTCAACATAAGCAAACGAAAACATTTAACAAAACTCATTCCAAAAAACAACCATATAAACGGTCCAGTTCTATAAAATTTTCGTTCATTTGATGCAAGTGAAGCAAAGCGCATACCGGGTTTATATATATCAAGTACGAAAAAACTCCGCTCTTTCGAAAATAACAGTTGATATAAATGCGTTCAATTGGTTATTTACTCTAGCATTCGTTCGATTTGAAAGATCCAGTGCGTCAGAATGATCAACGACATTAATGTGGAGCAGTCAAATTGCTCCCACACTCCCGTCCCATTCTACTCAGTGACTGAGTAGAATTGTATTCCGTTCTCTGTTTCTCATAAATTGAGTTGATTCACTTATTTACGAAAATTGAGTAACATTTCCGTGTGAGAAGAAGAGAAAGGAATACAATTCTACTCAGTCGCAAAAAAAAAAAAGAAAAACAAAAAAAAAAAAAAAATAAAAATATTTATATTCATCCCTTCCCCCCCACCACAACACCAAACACACCCCTCTTTTTTATAAATAAAAAAAAAAAAATTAAAAAAAAAAAATAAATATAAAAAAAAAAAAAAAAAAAAACCACCAATTTTTAATTTATTTTTTTTACACAAAAAAATATTTAAAAATATTTTTTTTTTTTTTAAAAAAAGAAAATGTTATTTTTTTTATATTATGACTAGCTGAACCCGGTGCGTGCGCTGCTACGCTTGTAACTAACTGAAGGAAAATTTAATATAACTGGCACGTTTATGGTTTATTTTTCGAAATGAGTTTTTTTTTCTTGAATAAGCAGGGGTTCAAACTTCTATCAAAACATGCTTCTTACCCGAGAAATACACGTTTTGTGTTTAAGTAACCTGGATAATTCTCATTTTTGGTAGAAATTTGTGTTTCATTTATATGGGAGCCTTCCTTTCCAGAGGGGGGTGGTTTCTCAAACCACCATACAATCATTGCCTTCAAAACCCTCCACATGCCAAATTTGGTTCCATTTGCTTGATTAGTTCTCGAACCATCACACTGGGCTCTTCGATTATAATAAAAATTTGAGTTTCATTTGTTTGAAGCCCCCCCCCCCCCCCTTCAGAAAGGGGAGGGGTCTTGAACCACCATAGAAACATTCTTGCCTTCAAAACCCCCCACATGCCAAATTTGATTCGATTTGCTTGATTAGTTCTCGAGTTATGAAGAAATTTGTGTCTCATTTGTATGAGAGCGCCCCTTCCTGAGAGAGTAGGGGTCTCAAACAATCATAAGAACCTTCCCCAGCCCCAAAAACCCCTTCATATAAATTTTCACGTTGGTCGGTTCAGAACTTTCCGAGTCTATAAGGGTCTGACAGACAGACAGACAGACAGAAATTCATTTTTATGTATATAGAAATCTAGCCTCCAAAAACCTCCATATGCTAAAAGTGGTTTCATTTACTTGATTAGTTCTCGAGTTATGCAGAAATTTGCTTTTTATTTGTATGGGAGCCCCCCCCCCCCTTCAAAATGGGGAGGGGTATTGAATTGCCATAGAAACATTTCTTGCCTCCAAAAACCTCAACATGCCAAATTTGGTTTCATTTGCTTCATTGGCTCTCGATTTATGCTAAAAATTATGTTTCATTTTTATGGGAATCTCCCCTTCCAGAAGGCGGAGGGGTCTCAAACCACAATAGAAACATTTCTTGCCTTCGAAAACCTCCACATGCCAAATTTGGTTCCATTAACTTGATAAGTTCTCGAGTTATTCAGAAATTTGTGTTTCATTTGTATATGAGCCCTCCTTTCAGAGAAGGGAGGGGCTCGAGTCAACTTAGAAACATTTCTTGCCTTCAAAAACCTCCACCTGCCAAATGTGGTTCCATTTACTTGATTAGTTCTCGAGTTATGCAGAAATTTGTGTTGCATTTTTATGGAGACCCCCCTCCCTCCCCCTTCCAGATGGCGGAGGAGTCTCAAACTTCCATAAAAACATTTCTCTTCTCCAAAAACCTCCACATGCCAAATTTGGTTCCATATGCTTGATTAGTTCTCGAGTTATGCACAAATTTGTGTTTCATTAGTATGAGAGCCCCCCTCTTACAGAGGGCGGAGGGGTCTCGAGTTACCTTAAAAACATTTCTTGCCTTCAAAAACCTCTACCTGCCACATTTGGTTCCATTTACTTGATTAGTTCTAGAGTTATGCAGAAACTTGTGTTTCATTTGTATGGGAGCCCCGCCCCCCTACCAGAGAAAGAGGAGGGGTCTCGAACTACTGTAAAAACATTTATTGCCTTTAAAATCCCCGCATGCCAAATTTGGTTCCATTTGCTTAATTAGATCTAGAGTTATGAAGAAATTTCAGTTTCATTTGTATGACAGCACCCCTTCTAGGAGAGGGAGGGGTCTCAAACCACCATAGAAACATTTTTTGCCACCAGAAAACCCCACATGCCAAATTTGGTTCCATTTGCTTGATTAGTTCTTGAGATATGCAGAAACTTCTGTTTCATTTGTATGGGAGCCTCCCTTTCTAGAGAGGGGAGGGGTCTCAAACTACCATAGAAACATTTATTGCCTCCAAAAACTTCCGCATGCTAAATTTGGGTTCCTTTGCTTGATCAGTTCTCGAGTTATGCAGAAATATGTGTTTCATTTGTATGGGAGCCCCCTTTTCAGATGAGGGAGGGGTCTCTTACTATCTTAAGAACCTTCCCCGGCCCCAAAAACCCCTGCATACAAATTTTCAAGCCGATCGGCTCAGTAGTCTCCGAGCCTATTAGGTTCAGACAGACAGACAGACAGACAGACAGACAGACAGACAGACAGACAGACAGACAGACAGACAGACAGACAGACAGACAGACAGACAGACAGACAGACAGACAGACAGACAGACAGACAGACAGACAGACAGACAGACAGACAGACAGACAGACAGACAGACAGACAGACAGACAGACAGACAGACAGACAGACAGACAGACAGACAGACAGACAGACAGACAGACAGACAGACAGACAGACAGACAGACAGACAGACAGACAGACAGACAGACAGACAGACAGACAGACAGACAGACAGACAGACAGACAGACAGACAGACAGACAGACAGACAGACAGACAGACAGACAGACAGACAGACAGACAGACAGACAGACAGACAGACAGACAGACAGACAGACAGACAGACAGACAGACAGACAGACAGACAGACAGACAGACAGACAGACAGACAGACAGACAGACAGACAGACAGACAGACAGACAGACAGACAGACAGACAGACAGACAGACAGACAGACAGACAGACAGACAGACAGACAGACAGACAGACAAAAAAAAAAAAAAAAAAAAAAAAAAAAAAAAACAACAAAAACTTTTTATATATAGATTTCATATTTTTCATATAAATGCAAATAGCCATAAAAGTGCTCTGCGTCAGAAATAAACTATTATTCATTTAGAATTTTTTCGACGCGTAAGCTCTTACGCTCATAATACTTTTTAGGCGCATTTTATTAAATGCGTCGCATATAGAAGAAGCAATCCAAGCGTTTAAATTTTTCTTGCTGCATTAGTATGAAGGAAACACATGGCAAATTCAATGTCGTTTCAATGACAACAGCCGGAAATGAAAATCGTAGAATGAATTTGGAATAATGAAGAGGTAATTCAACATTATTTGCTATTATTCTCCCTTTCTCTCTATCTTTTTCTCTATCTCTAATCCCCTCTCCTTTCTACTCTCTATGAGATCAAGTCTTTCACTTATTTTTATAATAAATGCATACGAAATTAGTTGAATAGCTCCTGCTTTTCTGTAAATTTATTGTACGCCGATATAAAAACAACATTGAACATTATGCTAAAAGGCGATGACGTTTTTAAAATTGTTGTAAGACATTAAGAACACACATAAAATCATAATAC
Source organism: Aedes koreicus (assembly GCA_024533555.2). Classification (NCBI taxonomy): domain Eukaryota; kingdom Metazoa; phylum Arthropoda; class Insecta; order Diptera; family Culicidae; genus Aedes; species Aedes koreicus. The sequence goes on along the minus strand of JAHHFK020004889.1, from coordinate 831,714 downwards.
TGGTATCTGGTATCAAAACCATTTTTGGTTTATCATACAAATGCTCCCTGTATTGGAGAAACTGTGTTAAATCACCACTGTTCATTTCTGTATTTAGATTGCAATAATGATACTATGATGAAATGTAGATAATGGTTAGCATTGTATTTGTAAAGTTAATGCATAATAAACGTTCGATTCAAAATGGTTAAAATGTTCTAAACTCTTGCATAAGAATCAAATGGTTTATTTTTCGATATTCCGCCTAAGGTATACTCTTTCCGATTAATTAACACGAAGATTAAATATATTATACTCAACCCACCGATAGTAAATATCAGACTTCTAGATGTGTTAAATCCAAGTTTAGCAGTCATCTCTTCAATAATGTGTATTACTTATCAGCAAATCATTTCGTGCATATGCCACTAGTCTACGTATCAGAAGCGGCAATGATGATAAGAGTTTCTTCTAAGTAGCACTGTTTCTCTTCACAACCTCAGTTCACACCATTACCATAGGTGGCACCTCTATCACATATTATATCACGCCGTTTTAATTCGGTTCAAAGATCCACGGAAATCACTTGCACTAGCAATAGTGTTCACTTTCCACCAGAGGTGTGTTGGAGAAGTCTTATACGCGTTTTAGTTCCTAGAATCGCAACTGCTAAACTGAAGTTCGCGTTCCCACTTGAAGCAACATTAACGGTCACCATTTGGCCAGTCTAAAGGCAAGCAGGCAGGCAGCAGAGGGCCACCCATCGTCCATCGTTGCGTGTCGCTAGTTGAAATCAGCGCGAGTCCACTTTCTTCTTCCACGGTTGTGACCAGCTTTTCTGGCACGGCACTAAACGTTTCTGCAGTTCAATTGTCTGCTTTCCCTGTTTGGGTCAACATTGGTGCGCATAACGGGCTATCGAACCAGCGAATCAATGGCAAATTCGCGGAATGTTTAATCGTATCCTTAATTATTCAACTCACACCGCACTTACAGAGCCATTGCGAATGCCAAACTAGGGTATTGAGGAACGGTCTCTGGCCAACGTTGGGCGACAGGTGTTCGTGAGCTCATATTTTCACCAATTCGGAGACTCTCGAAGAATAGTTCCCGCACATTGCCTTTCATTCCATTATTTCACTCTTCTATCGATTTATGACAGACTTGTTGGTATTATCACAGTGTTATCTAATTAGATAAGACATTAAGATTATTCTATTCAGCAAAATAATGTAAATGGCAAAATGTTTCCGTGTTCTTACTAACTAGTCACCGCTGGTAAGAGTGCACATCACACACCGAGGTATAAATGCAATTTAATTGCTCACTATCTATTCATTCTGACGCATTGATAAAGAGAACACATCGACCGGCGTTGTGGCACTGTATCATGTAAATCTGTATAATCATTTATACATGTGAATATGACGTTTAGAGAAACTTAAATGTTCTAGCAAATTGTATTGGTTAGCTTTTCTTTAGTGAAAAAATAGCAACATTTATAACGAAAAGAAAGTAATCACGGGGTTCAGATTCACGAGTAGTTTTGCGTTTCCCCGATCAATAATACTGGCTCTTGTTTGTATTATTCTCTCCGGTGCGGTATCAGCTGCGACGAGTTGAGTTTAACCCGTTTTGCTGTGGGCGGACTGGCCGACTAGCCCGTGGTTGCTTGGAGAGCGTGAGTGAGTAGAAGCAGGAGTGCGTTTAGTGGTGCAAAATACGTTTTGTGATATTAAAACAACGAATCGATTCTAAATTTTAAGGTATGATAAGTCTGTTGCTTTTTTCGAAGGGACTTTGTCTGCATTACAAACTCTCGTAACATTGCTTTTTAAACATTTGAGGACCACCCTTATTCAAAAAACTAAAAGTTATCTTTGGATGGGAGAATTTGAACCATCTTACATATCATTTCCATCAAAGAGAAGAGAAAACATATCATTTCCATCCCTTGGTTGCAGTTATTGCAATATACTTTTCTTATTTCCTTCATGTCTTATCCGATAGTGTGATTTAAACTCGTAACTTTGGCGAGAGAGGTATGGAGTTATTGTTGGTCATTCTGCCAGCTTTCTTTTTCTTTTTTCAAGCTTATTACTTCAACATGTAGCTTAAAGTTCTGTCCAGTTAGAATCCGGAATTACTTATTGTGTTGCAGCGGCACGGAAAGTGACCGCTGCAAGAATTCTTTTACTGCTGCATATTTACCTAGGCGCCCACTTTCTGTCGTATAAATTACACGGTGTTTCGTGCAGTGAGTCAAAAGTTATTCCAGATGGAAGCCGAGAGGAGCGAAAAAATTTTGCACACCCACGTTGATAATCCAACGTGATCCGCAATAAAAATCGCAAACCTTTCAGGGAGCGAAAGAGCGTGGATCGAGTGCCTCAAGGTAAGCGTCGTAGTGGAACATATGACCGCAAGCTGAACCAGAAGGTGTTGAGAACCGTCAGAGCAAACCCTGGACTATCAGATAATGAAATCGCACAAAAATACGCTGCTGCTCACAGTACCGTTCGGGGATGTCGGACAGCTTCCTGGCCAAAAATTCTACATGGCGACGGCACGAAGAATGTTCTGCAAAGTTTAAGTTTGCTTTTATGGACAAATTTGCCAACAAACTGATGATTTGGCAAGGAATATGCAGCTGCGGAGCAAAGACCAAAGTGTTCGTGACGAATAAGACGATGGACTCGAAGCTGTACAAGGAAGAATGCCTCAAAAACCGCGTACTACGTTTCATTAAAGCCTATAAAGGTCCCGTGAAGTTTTGGCAAGATTTGGCGAGTTGCCACTACAGCTGGGAAGTCATCCAGTGGTACCGCAATAATAACGTAGATTTCATCGATAAAAACATAAATCCACCCAACTGCCCGTAGTTCCGGCCCATCGAGAGATTTTGGGCAATAATGAAGCGTAAGCTTAAGAAAAGTGGAAAAACGGCTCAAGACGCGACTCAGATGACCAAAAAGTGGAACAACTGTGCAAAGGAAGTTGACTCCGGAGGTGTGCAGCGTTTGATGGGAGGAATAGAGAAAGAAAGTGCAAATTTTCATTAGAAACGAAGAGAAATGATTTGTATTGATATTTTTAGTCCTATTACCTTTGTTTTGATGTATTTTAAAGTACAGTAAATTACCTTTGTTTTGATTACCATTGTTCAACTTATTTTTACGTCAATCCGTTACCGAGATACAGAGGATTTTATTATTCCGGATTCTAAATGGACATAGCTTTATTGAGCGATCAAAAATAAGTGTTCTAAGGGCACTTATACCTATAAATTGGAGTGCCAGTACCATTGTTTGCAATTTTGGTAAAAATAGTTGATGACACTAAAGTTATTTTCAAAAGAAAAAGCTATAATGAAAACATTGTGCTTATGTAATGCTTCTTAAGTATATCGATTTTGGCCCGCCTTTCCACAAGAAGCGTTGTTTGGATTATTTTCAACATTTTATTTTTATTTAAATGACTGCGAATATTTTGATGGTTGAATGCGATGACAAAAGGTGATATTAAAAAAAATACACCTCTGTCTCTTGACGGTAAGTGAACAGTGAGTTAAGGTTCGCCGGCAGTACAAAAGAACACTGTTTTTATTAGAAAACAAAGTATTTTGTTTTGAAAATAACGTTCATTTGTTAGGACATAAATATTTGGCGTCCTAAAGGAAAATTTCTATAGAAACGAAATGTTTTCAAATTCAACTTTTTCAGTGACACCCAGCTACTCAGTGTGACACGAGGCTTATATTATTCATTAATCTTAACATGGCGACAACTTTTAGCATTCTTAAAATATCACTTGACGAAAGCCAACGACTGATTTCATTTGAAACGTTCACAAGCATTTGGAGATGAAGAAACAAAATGAATTTTGATTTTTTGATTTTTCCTGATGGTAACTAGAAGTAGATTCTTGAGATCCAAACTGACATCAAGAATCATTTGTATTTGCATTTTCAGTAACAGCATTTGGTAAACGTCATTTTGGGTTCCTTAACTTATTTTTAAGTCATATCATGTTATCATGCTCTGTTCTTATGGTCTTTTAAATTTAAGCTGAGTTCTTATGGTCTTTTAAATTTAAGAACAGACGGGGCTTCAAATGGTGATTGAACAGCTTCCAAGGAGGGTGCGACCGACCTTTGGTCCTCACAAATTCCTACCTAACGCCTCTACAAGTCATATGATCACAAAAGACTGCCAGCTGAAACATGGAGACGCTGTTGGCATAGCCTGGGCAACATTGTCATTTTGACAATGTCGAAGTGAGGGGGTGCAACTACAGTTAATGTACCTGTAAATCAAGTTGTAAATCCATAGCTGTAATTCATATCATATTATTTTCCATTCTCATTTAACTAATAATTTTAGCACGCTTTGGAAGCATCTTTGCATTCCAAAACCATTTAAGAGCCTGGAGCAACATGACAAGCATCAATGGCTCGATTTCTTTTTCAGGATTTCAGAATAACATTTAATTTAATTTGCACTTCAGAACTTCAACTACGATATTCATAATAGACTGGCATATGCTAATAAGCAGTGTAGGATTATATTTAAATATTGTGTTTAGTGGTATTATAGTAAAATAACCCATTTATTTCAGAAATCATCAAACCGGGCTCTTCGACCGCTGCAATTGCTCTTCTTGAAATGTAACTAGAATGGTATAAAGAAGAATTTTAACAGCATGTCTTATAAAATAATATCAATTATTGAAATTTTATATTAGATATTTGGAATAATCTATTCTGTTTTCAGCTTTTTCAGGAGTAGTAGGATATTAATACATATCTAATTTTTATTTATTTATTTTTTTCAGTAACAATCTAGTGGATATCAGATGTATTTTGTATATACGCATATTATGTTCTCGTATAGACTTACTGTAGCCGCTTTTTTCATGGTCAAGTAATTTAATTTGTGTAATGTGTAATTTGTAATTCCATGTACATCATTCAAGTTTCAAATTCAGCATATATGTTTTCATGATATCTTCATGTTTTGTGTACAAATTATAATAAATATTAAATAACAAAACGGGGAAAGGGAGGGACCATCAGGGCACCCAAGTGAAACGATTTGGATAGGGAATATGGGACTGCCTCTTCCCTATTGTTAACATTTCGCGGAACTCCTCGATCCCATCTATTGGGTTTATTCTGTCAATCGAGGGCTCGATTCTAGTGCTGTGAGTGTGAACTTGCTTTTGGAAGGAGATTCTCTTCCCTATATTCGCAGGTTTCATGTTAGTGTCTCTGCTTACGGGCCCGCCCAAACGTTTTTGGCCCTTAATACAGGAGCTTGATGATCACAAACAACAATAAAATCCTGATCAAATCGATTTTCAAATTATTCCACTGCTATGGAAAGTTACCTTGCTACAATAGATGGTAGTATTACATAATCATAATCATCATCTTGTAAATTGAAGAACATACGCAAAGACTCAATAACAGCTTTACCCTAGAGCACAGGACGAAATCTCAAATCAAAAACATTTCAAAACTCACGTTGAAATGCTCCCCACGGCTGTGAGTTATTTTTGTATAATATTTCGAGTCGATATTCGCTAGATAGACATGTATTTATGCAACAAAATTTTGTAACTCTTTGTATTAGTTTCACAATACACGACTGATCTTTTTGAGTAGCATTAAATTCGAAGTTAGCATCATTGATCGTTGGTACCAATCAATTTCGTTTCAGAATCCTTCATTTCACAACATTTAATTTCATAGTGTAAACTGAATTCTGTTTTCAGTGTAAGGCACCCGTTCTCAATCAAAGGGTCGCGACCCACATGCTCCACAAGGATTACAGGTGTCGTTAAAGAGGCGACTGCTGTCAGCAATCCATCATATAATTAAAGTTCTCATTAGTTTGCAACAACCAGTTATGCAGATTACATCGTTCATTTTTCTATCGAGTTCTCTTCAAATAAAAAATCCTCAGATAATTTAATCCATGTTCCGCTGGTTCCATTTATTTTATTCATTCATGACTTTCGCTTACATAGGTAACTCACTAGTTTCGCACTGGTAACTTCTTCTATGCTCACTCCGCTGAGAATAGTTAATTAGTAATTTATCTTCTACATATCCAACAGATATCAATAGCAATTCCATACCCATCGCCTACCGACAACGGTTGGTTTAAATTCAATTCCTACATATAATTATAAAAGTGCGCATAAATATGCACACGCTGTCACTGTATGTCATACGTAATTGGCGCATGATTTCTTTACTCAACTTATCTACATTTGCGTTGACTAGTTCCGAGGGCTTGCCATAGCCATCGTTTCGTGAAGCTGCAGTCAAAAGATCACCCGGTTTGTCCATTGATATGTTGGTTGGTTGCAAGGATTTCACAACACTCTCAAAATCAGATCCGGCTGATAAAATGTGGCAGTTTTGAAACTATATTCGCTGTTCAGTCTTCTCAATATCCCATGGCATATGGTGGCTTCTTGTTAGTCGGTACGAAGTATACTCCTTCAGCGCTGTTGAAAGACATACAAAACAGAGGAAATGTAATGCTTGCAAATGTTTTGTTTGAGAAAAGAAGCTCTGCTGGAGCATATGAATTAGCAGTGAAATTTGGCTGCGATCGCAAAAGAATGGAGATGGAAAGGCAAGTGTAAGGGTAAACACAGTAAAATTAAACCGTTCACTGATCGATGAAGGATTCTACTCACGTATGCGAACAGTGCTCGCCCATCAATATTCGATTGCTATCGATCAAGTTGTTGTCGTTGATTTCCTGGCTCCGCCCGTCGTCGAACCAAGACGATTGTTGTTGCTGATCAGCTCTATACCGGCAGAAACCGAAAAAGTAGGAGAAATAACTGGTGCACTTGGTTGCCCAGAAGCCAACTTTGCTGGAGATCGATTCGGCAAAAAAGGCAGGGGCCATCATATGGCTACACAGTGGCTGATCTACGTTCGGTTGATCCGGTGTTCGTGTGGCCCATCATGATACGATCGGTTGGGTGGGTGGTGATTGTGAAAGCAACAAAGGCATAGAAGAAATATATTTAGCGAGAAATGATTATTAAGGTGTGCATGGATCATAACGCTTGGAGTGGATTGATCATTGTGGTAATATTGCAAGTTACTGACTTTGGAGTCTAAACTGGATAACGAACATAGATCGGTGGTTAGATTATCGTCATGGTTCTTGATCTCTGATCTCAAGGTTATAATCAAGCAATTCGGTTTGCAAATCAACGACACTTAATTTTCAACAACATTATTGATGGCATTGGGGTTATCAAAATGGAGTGGTTATTATATACTCCATATTAGATGGTGTCAGAACACTTCTACATCCAGCGTCACCATGTTTCAGCTGGTAGTCTTTTGTGTTCATATGACTCGTGGAGGCGTGAGGTAGGAACTTGAGCGGAACAGATGTCGTTCGCACCCTCCTTTCAAGTTTTCAACTCACAATTTGCCCATCAGGACCCATTTGTTCATATACATAGGGACAAATAACCAAAATGCATGTGACATGTCCAGTGACCTTAAAACAAATGATAAATTTCATTTTGTAAGAACGGTTAATTTGCACTACTGCACTATGGTCGAAAAAAGAAAAAAAGTTTTGACAAACTTCATTTAAGCATATTTTTAAATAACATTCATTTTTTATAAATAATCGATTTCATTCCTCCTTTTGGGTAAACCTTGGATAATTGGCCAGAAATAAAAATGTCACGACGAATATTATAAAGAATTATTCTCAATCAATTGTCACTTATCCTTTGCGTTGAACTGGCCGGCATGTCGTGTTGCAAGGGCTCAGTATGGATTCTTTGTCAAGACCCGAAGGTAAGAGTCAGTTCTATTGTGGTAATATCACATCAATTAGCATTCCACTGTATTTATCCACGCATTTTTTTGTATAATTACCGTAGCAACATGGGGGCTTCAAATTCCTGGAAACGGAGAATCACATCGCCATTTTAGATATATTATTTATTATACGGTATATGATTTCAGGTAATCTATGGAACCCCAAAGTATTGTATAATAATTTTAAATTTCTTTTTCTCGTGACTATTATACATTGTCCAAACTTTCAGGTTCATAATGGATACGCAATTCTGTCAACAATTGCAGCTGGACAACAATCTGTAGACATGTAATTAAAACGAGAGTTGTTATTTTAATTGTATATTTTGATATCCCTTCACTATTATATGCTATTTTATATGACATTTTTAGCCTCGCATTTATGCATCTTTGTAAGTTTTAGCCCACCTATCCCACGTTATGAGTTTGAAAAGATAGGAGGTTTTTTTAAACATTTTTTTGAGAAAGGATCATATACGATAATTTATTGTTATTGTTAGTCGCATAAATCGTGCCTTCAATTAAGGCGTATCCGGGGACTACTCCCCGCCGGATCTATGCAACCTATTAATCCTTCCCGTTGCACGTGTCAGCTTGTGCGATACTCTAGACACACAGTGGGTGGTCGTATCCGGGTCCTCCACTGGGTAGGCGCAGGTGTCCGTCCAGTTTCTGGTACATTAATTCATCTTTATGCCTAACTGAATTATTATTACTTTGAAGTTTTGAGAAAACCCGTGTAAAAAACGGCTAGTCGGTATTAATTTGTATTGCACTCAATTGGCCATGATAATATGAAAACTCCATACCGAATTCTTCAAAATATTATAAACATTAAAAACTTTTCAGAATGAGACCGATTAACGTGTCCTCATTTATACACTTTGGATTTTGAGTTTTAGTAACATTTTATAAACCCATCTTAATAAATATTTATTCCAACAACCAAATGAAAACGTAGAATCCTTTTTGCTGAAAAACTATATCTGATGAACTCAGTCGGCTGTTCTACTTAATAGCCCCTTAATCTTGAAATGTTACTGGTCTATACTGTTACTGTCAACCTTTATTGTTAGTGAGTACATATAATATTTGAAGGTTATTTCTCGGGGTTTTTTTTCATTAGGGCGAATCTTACATTGAGAGATTCATTTATTACAGCGCCATTATAAAACTTTCGAGGGATTCTTTAGTACAGATCAAAACACAACAGTGCTGGCTAGCATACTTTACAAATAGTAGAATGAAAAACGTAAAGGTGATTGGAATATGAATGAAAGAGAAATTAATCAAAGAGAGTCTCTCAATGTTAGATTCGCCCTAATGAAAAAAAAAAACAGAAAAAAACCCTATATTTATTGGTTTGATTTATGAACAAATCATCTGAAAGCTAATTTCTATTTATCTCTTCCGTTTAGTTAGTCTCAATGGATGCTTCCCTAAGCAGTCCCACCGCATCCGCTATAACCTTATTATAAATTGACAATCCACTCATTCCAAATCACGAAAGAAATTACCACCGCCTAACACCTTGCCGTCTCGAATGAACTAAAACGTCTACAGCAGACGTACAGTTTAAAGAGACGTTAATATAATGAATCACCGCCTAACATGCCGTCTCGAATGAACTAAAACGTCTACAGCAGACGTACAGTTTAAAGAGACGTTAATAAAATGAAAGAATGAATCACCGCCTAACATGCAAGTGGGTGGAATGTTACTACTTGGAAAAATTGTAAATGAAATCAATAAATCAACCCTCTCAGATTTAACGCTAATAAGCTCATAACTGCATGCTAGTTTGTGATTTTAAAAGTTTTCAGATTCAGGAACAAAAAGTCCGGGCCCTGATGCAGCACGGCATCCGAACTTTGGATTTGAAAATTTGTGTCGCTTAACAAAATTTGATGTGCAAAATCACGTTGGCCAACATTTAGTGTCAACCAGTAGGTACGTGTGCTCTACTACAAGTTCCCCTTCTTTCAAACTCACCTTCAGTTCAATTTACCCATTGAGTTGGACACATCACAATAGAACATATTGTGATGGAGCACGGATGCTCGGTTACAAGATGTGTGAAAAATACTCCATAACCTATTTAGGATCTGAAAAATCCAAATTTGGCCAACACCCACCAAGGATCATATTCGACAATTTCTACTCAAAAAAACTTTTTCCTTATTTATCAAGAAATATAATAATTCAACAACTAACGTTTTTATAAGCATTCATTTCTTAATTAACTTGCATAAAGAATTATTTAAGGGTGCAGTTGCAAACAAGAGTTATTGAAAAATTCAAATTTTTATTTCTTATGTGTAGATTTATTTAGTTTATGTTTTTGGCCACAAGTTTTTAAAACCGTATATATAAATTATGAATCTTGTCCAAAGTTTAAGTTATTTTGAAGAAAATCTAAAAAAAAATAACAAAGTCTAGTGCATCAACCATAAAAAGAGCAAACGTAAATTAGATGCAAACGTAGCCAAACCCGTAAACTATTGTACGAGTATATAAATGATAATCAAATCCTTATTTTTCAGATATTAGACCTTGAGTGGGTTGGTTCCTTAACTTGCGACAAACACCTTTTTTTCTTTTTCATTACCTCCAGAGTAGTTTAGTAGTTTAAACATATTAGATTTCAGCTTGGAAGCCAGGACCAGATGTCAATTACCATGTTATTCTTCATTTCTTCATATAACCTCTTTACATAATATATTTTCCCATTGATAATTAAAAAAAATACTGCTTGGGATTGGGAGGGACCACCAGGGCACCCGATTGAAATGATTTGGATGGGGAGAGTGGGAACGTCGATTCCCTATTATTAACAATTCGTGGATAAAGGGTGGTCTCTTCTTCCCGCTCATTAGAGCATCCTCTTATTAGACGGCTTCTTTCTTGACCAATTGTTTGATCATGTTAATGGCCAAGGTTATTTTCTACCCCGTAAATTGCCTATCGTCCAACTAATCCGTTTATTGGTTTTAATACAGTGACATGTGAGGACAAACAGAGGTTGTTAAAGTTGATCAAATCTAATACGGAGGAGAGATCATTGTCATCGGGCGTAGCTTACGTGTTACAATGGGTGGTAGACCAATATCATCATCATCATCATAGAAAAGTAATTACATCATCCATTTTTTATGTTAGAGATGACTTTCGGTACCTTTAAAAATGCATATTTAATCTTTTTTGAAATACTAACGGTATGTCTCAAGCAAAACATTATTCAGTTTCGGTCAGTTTTATGGTATATTCTGTGTGTGAGCGAAATTAATGGCTTGTTTTGAACATCATCTGTAAAGTGCTGTAAACAATGTAGTTATTCAATATATTTTGAATCGGCAAAATGTACGCAAAGGAGATAGTGACCAATTTTTTCCTCGCGAAAAAATCTCCATGCGAATTGCGGCAATTGTAGGATGCCATCTGGCAACAGTTTAACGCGTGAAACTTTCGCTTCTTGTTGGCCCATGTTCACGAAAACCGGGTAGTGGACGAGCACGGTCTGCACGCACTGCAAAAGTGGTGAAATCGGTTAAAGAGAAAGTGAAGCTGCCAGTCAATCTGGAAGCTGGCCAAAACGCTGGCCAGACTGAACAGTTATAACATGTTATAAGCCTATCTTGATGACGAATTTCTTGTTGAAATTATTTGACAACCGTTATAACATGTTATAACTCTGTAGTCTGAACAAGTCATAAAGAAGCGAATATCTCGAGATCCTTCAAAGATAACGTAAAAACATAATCCAGGGCTAGGGCGAAGCGTCATTTGATAACAGGATGAATCAAAGCACTGCGGCTTGAGCGCTTGACACGATTGCTGTCTAAGTTGAAAAAAAAAAAACAAGCAACTAATCATCGTGTTCTAAGACGAAAAATAGGTTCATTTTACCCCTGAAGACTGAGTTTGCATTAGTCTATGTCAGAAAACCACCAAGCATCCCACTGGAGTCAAGGTATTTGGAGCGGTTGCGTGGAGTGGGTTGAATATGCCTTCTGTTTTCATAAAAGCAGGTTTAAAATTGAAAACTGAAGTCTACATGGACATTATGAAGAATCAACTGCTTCCGTGGATTCCCGCGAACTTTGATGAACACGAGCATCTTTTTTTTTTTTTAAAAGCTGGAGTAGCATGCCATATCTTTAAACGGACACAAACCTGGCTGAAGGAAAACATATCATTTTGGCCGAAAGCATTTTTTCCTCCAAACAGTCCAGATTCGACCCCCTCGACTATTCAATGTGGGCGTATATTGAAGCGAAGGCCTGTGGATCCTCTCACTCAAGTGTTGATTCTTTGGAAGCTTTCAGCACCAAGCAGAGTCATACAATTTCAATTTCAATTGAATATCGTCATGGGACGATGAACTTAACATTCATCCCTTTCAATTGAAACACATTATCTTCTGTTGACAGCCACTTCTTAGTCAACTTCAGCAAAACAATCTTCAAACAAACAGTTTCGACTAAGCTTTTCATTCATCGGTGTTTTAGCCTTCGGTGTCAAACTAGTATGAAGCAGGACAATTGAAATTCATGCAATACGTGCTTGAATTTCATTTCTGAGGTATTCATTATTGTTAAGACTAGAATCAGTGCCATCAGATGAATTAATTGTAACATCGAAAACAATAATCAACCATTTTATGAAATGATAAATGAAATTGCTGATATTTATGTCGCTTTCATGCGATCCCTGTTGTGTTCACAGCTCAAATGCAACAAATGTAATTTCAATATGTCACCGCAGTATCAAACAGAAACGAGCTTGCCAGCTCGGGGAGCTTTTTGTCGAGCAAAGTTACAGCAATGCGCGCATCGTCAACTGACAATACGTCTAACAACAATGGCACGCATGTTTTGTTCGCCGCGCTTACTCACGTTTGACAGGAAGTGAATTAGGAGTGAATCGGTGAAAGTAAGATTTATTCACTGCACGAAAGCTAATTGAAGTGAAGTGAAATGAATACAAAAGCGATTCATTTTCATTTTAATGCGTCGACGACCCTGGCACCAAGGCGCAGCCTTCAATGTCAGAGGACTAGGTGGCGACCCCGGCGTAGTGGTTAACATCCATACCTCTCACCCCAAAGTCACGAGTTCGAATCTCACCCCGGACAAGTTACGAAAATACCCAAAAGGTATTTGAGTGACTACGACAGGAGATGAAACCAGCCCAAGGCTGAACATCTCGATAATCAAGGAACTCGCCGGGAGAGAGTTATTGAGACTGAAGGTGGAGTCGAGTGATTATTCCTGAATTTGATAAAATTTATACTAAAATAAATAAAAAGTTTTTTCAGTCCTTTAAAGAATAATAATTTTTTAAGGGGCAAACTGTACATAGACTGCTCTAAAGCATTTTCAATTAGGATACAGAGAGTTCTTGTACAGTTCTTGTTGTGCTATTTCTATTTTCATAATTTTTTTTTAATAAAATTTAATATTTTCTTACACTTTTTCATTCTACAAATTAGTTTTCGCAAATAAGCTTTGCCTGGAAGCTTTAGAGCCAAAACAAAACCCAAGAAATCTCCATAGAAATAATTCACCTAGAGATAGAGCTTTTGGTTTTTTTTTGCAAAGTGGCTTGAAATTGTATTGTGTAAATTTCTGCAGAAGCATATGTTCCTCTATCTCATGACAAAGAGATATATGTTTTAGTTTGTTAACATTCGTTTCTCTTTTCCACTCAAAATTTTGGAAGCTGAGAGCGTCATGCTAAAGTGAAAGGTTTTTGGACGCTAATAACTCTCGTTTGACTGGATAGAATTACTTCATGCATAAACTATTCGATCACACAAATCTGAGTATGAACAGATTGAGAATTTGGTTTTCACTATCCGGATATTCAGAAAATGGTTCAAAATTGCCGTTTTATTTTCATAGTGTTTAATTTTACAATTGAGCCCGTCCCCTTTTATGAATTTTGCTTCCTACTGCATTCGTGTGACCCAGAGTATGCTACTCAATATAAAATACAGTTCACAGTTAGACGTCAGTTCACAGCTGATGGTTTGAACGTCCTTATCATCCCTTAGTCGCCATGGTCTGCCCGGTGGTGGTACGGAAGATAAAGGAAGGTCAGAGAACCATTGCTTGTTAGAACCAATCTAGCTAATGTGATAACATTTTTGATCACTTAGATTCTCAAAGATAGCAAACCCCGTCATTGACTACTAGAACACCAGAATCATCCCACGTATCTTGAAGTTGGCCATTCGTAACGGCGAGAAGTTAAATACTCTAAAATCCGGAGTAAACATATCACATGATGATGTCCTGCTGCCCAAGAAAACCGGACAGAGATTGTGATTTCTAACGCATATCTGGACGCAAGTTTTAATACACCACCGCGTCCCTGGTGGTTGGAACAAAAAACGTTTGATAGGCATTTTTTTATGTTTGATTGACGAAGAAATTGGTGAAAAGTTTCTCGATTGATCGATGCAACTCGAAATTACGGATCGTGGAACTTGCGAAAAGAAAATTAATTGTGCACAAACATTTAGAGAATCCTTCGTGTTCTGCCTCAAAAATAGCAAAAGTGTTAGAATTCCCAAAGTCAACGGTGTTTCTTGTAATCAAACGTTACAAGGATACTCTGAGTGTGGATAGAGCACAGCGCATCTATCATAAAAGTGGCACAACGGACAAAGAGCTGAGGAGAAAGGTGTTGAGGTACGTGAAAGGCAACCCAGGTGTCTCCATACGTGATTTGGCAAAGACATTCGATTCCAACTTTTCCTCCGTGCGTAACATCTTTTCAAGAAAAAGATATAAGTCTTTTTGTGCCGGTAAACATCCGAATCGCTCAGTGAAACAAAATTTAGTGGCCAAAAAGCGAGCACGATTACTATACGAACAAGTTTTGACGAAATTCGATGGCTGTATTTTAATGGATGACGAAATATATGTCAAAATGGACTATAAACAAATCCCCGGACGACTGTTGCAACTTGCAACTGGTCGTGGGGATGTACCTTCCAGGTATAAATTTGTTTTTGCTGATAAGTTTGGTTGGAAACTTAATGATTTGGCCAGAAATCTGCAGTTGTGGCCTTAAACCCAAGGTTTTCATCACATCTCACACAATGACGTCGAAGGTTTACATTAAAGAGTGTCTGAAAAAGCGGATTTTACCCTTCATTCGGCATGGCCGGATCTAGCCAGCTTCCACTACTCTAAGGAGGTACTAGAATGGTATGCTGCAAACAATGTTAATTTCGTCGCCAAAGAGATTAATCTTCCGAATTGCCCTGAGTTCGAGGATGCGGTAAAGAAGTGACAAATGCACAACAAATGCGTTTAAAGTGGAATAAGTTCGCCGGTACAGTGTCACCAGCAACTGTGCAGATCATGATGGCATCGATCACAAGTAAAGTGCGACAGTTAATTCGAAACGGTAAAATGTAATAACTTGTTACATATCGTTTGAAAGCTGAATAAATACCCTTTTGTTTGACGTTTTGATCAACCGTTTTTAATTCTTGAGTTAAGATCTTTTGAATGCGTCCAAATTTAGTTTAAATCGGGTTTTACCTTGTCCACCCTCCGTTTTAGGATGATCATTTCAGTTTTACAACTTGAGAGTGTGTTTGACTGACATTTTCATGTACGATCTAGAACTACCATTGCACATTCTAGCAAACAGCATATTGTATGAATTGTTTGAGGCATTGAGTCAGAGTGGTAAATAGTCTGTTTGCCGGAAAATTGCTTATAAATTCTACTCGATTCATCGCTGATATTTAGTAAGAGAAGTGCATACCGTTAATTTGGGTGAAATTGATAAGTGAAGGAATGTAAAATGAATGTGAAAATGTACTTACTACATAAGAACCATTAATTAAAACAATCTTCCAAATCTTGAGTTGGCTAAAATATATCAAAATTATTTGACTAAAATATGCATGCGTATCTAATAATTGTAGCTAATTATCGACTGTGGCTTTGAAATGTTGAAATGATTTCTTTAGTTTTCGTGCTTTTTAATAATTGGAAACAGATACTTTTTCTATTTTCTGAATTTTCGGCGTATTGTATTTTGCCTTCTTCTAGGGATCATAGATTTCTGTTTTTGTTATATTATGTTCTGTTTTTACATTGAAACGTCTAGTAATTCTATTGAACACAACCTATTTTTACATGTTTTTACAGTTAGCTAGACACATCGCAACAGGGTTACAATTTAAAATTAGGTGATGTTTAATAGAATTACTAGTTTCAATGTAAAAACATAACATAATGACAAAAACAGAATGCTATGATCCCTAGAAGAAGGCGAAATACAAAACGCCGAAACGTCGGAAAATAGAAAAAGTTTCTGTTTCCAATTATTAAAAAGACTGAAAGCCAAAGAAATCATCTGAAATTGGAAATTGGAACTGAAATTGGAATGATCCAATTATAAGTATAATGAGCATGAGCATGAGCATGACTGACCGCCCGAGGTTGCTACTCCGTTATTGTCAAATAAGCTGTTATTATACACAGAGAACAAACAGATGATGCTTGGGGCTAACATACTTCCTCAATGTGTAAAAACTGGTGATCCCAAACTAAGGCAATACTGGCACCGGCCCCACCCGAATGCAGGTCAAATAAGGTAGGAATGAGAGCAGTTGAGAGCAAGCAATAAGCTAATTGCGAAAGCAATAAGCATGAACGCTAAGAAAGAAGAAAGAAGCTCATCAAATCTTCCGGTTCGCCTCTTAGCATCTTGCCATGAGGTATCAGGTGTTTACACACCGATTGCCTGTCAATCTGCCAAATTTGGAACGATCTCAAATTATAATAATCCGTCCACTATATCACAAAACATGGCAATTGGTTGAGCGGATTGGAGATAATGAAATTATTGTCTTCCCCGGATGGTGCTAAACTGATGAGCTAGAACATCAAGAGAAGCATAAAGTAGCCAAAAGGCACGAAATGTACCTACGGCCCCTTATTCTTACTAAATCACTCAATCGTAATTTTAAATGGATTAGCATAGATTGTTCTTTAGACGCATTTTCTTGATTAATGCAGATAGCAGTTGCAGTAGTAAAATAGTTTGTAGGATGCAGTTGTAAAAATTTCAAGTTTACGAAAAACAAGTTTGCTACGAGCATCGGCTGTGAACGGTTGTGTCGATGCTTTATTGCGCACTAATTTGTTATCAGGCATGGTGTTTTTCGTAGTGTTTCGGTTATCTATTGTTCAGCGGCGCGAGTGATCGAGTGAGCACAGAAAAAAACAACAAAGCTGCTTCCTGGTAAGAAGTGGTAGTTTGCCGGGTGTGGTGGTTCGGTGGTGGGGATCACAATTAATTGTGATCCATAATATTAGTTAAAAATACTCGCCATGCCACCATATCTTAAAGCAAGTAAACCACTACCCCAGTAAGTGGCTCCTATAGCATATTACTGTTGGTATACATGGATCCAAATAGGTATTCAAGCAATAATAACATTAATTTTGTTTTCCTAACGAAAAACCATCATCACACTTGAGAGTGGTTCCAATAGCATCTTTAATATTATTTTACATCCATTGATCATTCCAGCTTTGTACTGAAAATTTTATAAACTACAGGAAAACAATCCGAAACTTTTAAATATTATCAGTGAAGTTTCAAACAAACAAATGTTGAGTCCTTTTTCCAACCTGTTGTGAAACATTTAAAACTGCTAATTAGCAATATATCTTGCTTAAACCAACTACAAAAAACTCTCCAGAACCCGAAAAAAAATGGTGAATGTAGTTTTATCCACCTTCTTGCATGGTAATCCCTCAGAGGTATGGTAGGTGTTTTGTAGGCAATGAGAACTTTTCTTTTTATTATTAAAGAAAACATTCAGCTTTGATTGTGTAAGTTTCCCCTGCGACTGTTTAGGTGGCTATTTGGGAATATGGCAAATTTCTTCTAAGCTTCTTTGGATACTTCCTAGAGTTGATTTGAGGCTTAGAGAGATAGAAAAGTTAGAAACACTTTTCTTCGAAGAAAGACATATACATGTTTGCATCTACAGTTTAAAATAACTGAATGGTTTATCCAAAACTACATAGATATTCCATGAACCATGTGATTTCACTTTGCGAATAATTGTAACTACAACATAACACAAAGATCCTTTAAACACTAACCCTATACTCACTCGAAACATTCTCGCACATCGGTTGATTCTGGCCCCCGTTCATGTAGAAGTCCACGTGGCCGCAGGTCTCAATCTTGCCGTAAACGCCGGCATTTGTGTGTATCACATCGACAAAATCAGCATCAGTAAGATCCAGTTTCCACTGTTGGCGGGCGGTTGCGAAGAAGGGAAGCGCCGGATCGAGACCTGTATTGAGTACACATGCAGTTAGAACCTAGTAGCTATTCATTAGATTCTCAATCGCGGTGTGCACGATAATCGATAAAACCTAACGACGTTGATGCCGATCAACAAGCTTACCGTTCACCGGATTATGAGGTGAAAAAATTAAAATGATATGAATATATTATGATGGCGAGTTTTCTGTGACCCGCAGATTTCCTCCAGCGGATGACTGTAGTTAGTGACTGTTGATGATGTTTCTGCTGCTGTAGTTTACTTATAATTACGGTTGTCGTTAAAGCGGTTCAACTTGAACTTGGTTTTCACATCGAGTCGATTTAGTCTGTACGCACAACCTTTAGAGGCATTTGGGTCACGAAAGATACGAGAAACCGGTAGTGTATTTGAAGGAAGATTCTATGGTAGGGTGTATGGTGCCAGGTGGGGATTATATTTATTGCAATCTGTTCACGAGTACCGTAGTGATTTAAGAGTATGGTTAGTATGAATTAATTTGATCAATGAATGTGATTTGATCAAACGTATAAGACAAACAAATATTTCAGGTATGAATAAGAAAGAAAAGGACATTATTTTTTATGATGCGAATCAACCAAGTGCAGATACCTAATTCCTGATAGATAGCTGTGGATTACAATACCAAAACCTGAATGCTCGATCTCTTCAAGCTAATCCCTGAAGGTAAACGGTCGGTAAGGTCCCCGTTTGTCCTTCCTTGGCGATACAGAAATTTTCGTTGATTTTATAATAAATCAAACGAATAGTTTATTTTATGCTCTGTATGCTTTTATGCTCTGAATCTCAATAATTGTTTAAATACGTTGCTGACGGTTTTACGGGATACTTTAAGATCTTTGGTCATTTTATTCGCAGATCGGCAAGAATTTCAACAAATTCGTTGACGAACCGTTTTCACCAACTTTGGAGTTAAAACACTGTGAGGGCGATAAGGTTTTTTCTTGATTGAACTCAACGCCCTCCATCTCCGTAAAGTACGATCGATTAAAAATCGGCAAATTCCTTTTTTCTTTGTAGCCGCCAATATCTGACAAGGTCTCTTACTTTGCCAATGCGAAATTTGATTTCGCTTGTAGTCCATTTTTTATTGATGTCAAACTTTTACAGCATGAGCGAATATTGTATGCAAATATATGTTTCAATATTTGATATTGCCGATGTTTGATTGGCTAAAAACAAAATGGAAGGGCAAAAGTCAGGAGAGAGGTGAGAGTTATTGTTGATGTTTTTTTTTTCTACACAGAAAAGAAAAGACGCAGCCACAAAACACAACCCCACGCCAGGGGGGGGGGATAGAGTCTCCGTCTCGTCTAGGAAATATTAAAATTTTGTGAAAAATTTTTCTCACCCCCTACTATAATTGGTATAATTGTACCTGCCATACAACCATATAGGGTGTCCCAGAAAATCTAAGCACGATTTTGATGCACCACTGTTGCTTCCAGATGACATTTAAACAGCTGATCATTACTGTGTAGTATGAGTCTCAAGTGCCGGTGCATTTACTTTTCATGAAAATGCGAAGCATTTTCCCCGAAAAGCGCAAACAGATGTGCACAAATGGTACACTTTTCCCAACGTTTCGCTAATAGCTAAATTCGGTTTTGATCCAGCTCCAAACTGGATCGGGTATCGAAATTGGGTCGGCTTGTTGTGTGTTAAAAGTCAGTGTGTACGGTTTTATTTGTAACTCGTATCGAATTGACGTTTGCACTGACAATAAGTTCGGAATCGCAGGTTGGAACTAGTTCCAACCTAGGTTCAAAAACGAATTCGATATAAGTCAGTTGGCGAAAATGGAAGGTGTGAGCATCGGAGCAGTTCGTAACGCGATTCGGAAGTATGGCAAGGAGTCTTCTTTTCAGGATAAGAAAAAATCTTGACGTAAACCGAGCCCTGTGGCCCAAAACCTGGACCGGAAAATCACGGGTTAATATACAATAAACTGCTGTGTGGAAAATTGGCATGCATAATTATGGATGATAAATCCTACGTGAGGGTCCTCCATTAGCTCAGTCGGTAAAAGCGCAGCTACAAAGCAACGCCATGCTGGAGGTGGCTGGGTTCGATTCCCGCGTCTGGTCTAGGTATTTTTCGTTAAGGAAAATTTCTCGACTCCCTGGGCATAGGGTATGATTGTACTTGCCACCTGGTACCTGGCATCGAATGCTCTCAATTAATAACTGTGGAAGTGCATTTAGAACACTAAGTTGAGAGCAAGCAATAAGCTCATTGTGAAAGCAATAAGCATGGAAGGCTAAAAGAAGAAGAAGAAGAATCCTACGTGAAATTTGATTATAAGTCGCTTCTGGGTGACCAGTTATTCACGTTCCGTGCTGGTGAAACTATTGAAGATGCCGATATGGTAATTTTTATCGAAAAATTCGGTAAAAAAGCAATGGTTTGGCAAGCAATTTGTGATCCGTTTGGATTTCAAATCCGTTTGCAACAACCGATACGGTGTTGATGTTTACGTTTGAGAATGCTTGGAGCGGCGCCTGCTCCCCATGATCCGGAAACATAATAATCCAGTATAAACTGTCCCAGAAAATAAGGGCACACTTTTCTTATGCTGCCATTTGAACATTCATTTTTATTCAGGTAGTCTGTCGGCTCCATCTCATTGTTTACACCCAAACGTCAAACCGAACGACACTCACAGGAAAGTTTCACGCGCATTTCGAGAGTTGAAAAAGATTTACATTGAAAAAACGCCGTGCCATCGTGCACAAGTGGAGCATTATTGCAGGACTATCAGTAAGAAAGTTGGTGAATCTAGATAATGTTGGTTTGAAAGCGGTGCGTATTGCGATCCGGAAGTTCGGGGAGGGTTACTCTTTTGCGTACCTGACACGAATTGGACGACAAAAAGGAGCGTCGAACCTCAAACTGGACAACAAAATCAGACGAGCTTTTTCTAAGGCAAAATGGGGCATCAGTTCGCGATTTGACCATAAAGCTGAACACCTCAAGGAGCCAAAGAGAGATTGAAGTTGAAGACGTAAAAAAAGCAGAAGCAGACAAAAAAAGTCCTACACAAGCAGCCAGCGCGAAACCACGGGCGCGAAAACTGTATGACACAGTTTTCGTCAATGATAAGTGCTGCATCATGATGGACGATGAAACGTTTATGAAGTTGGAATATAAAGCATTGCCGGGATAGCAATATAACACGATTCGAGAAGATGATGATGTTGACAAGGTGGACACCTCAGTTTTTTCTGAAAATTTTGGTTGAATGACGATGTTCTGGCAGGCATTTTGCTCTTGCGGTAAATTTATGAATCCGTGCATCGTTTATAGAGCAATGAATGAAGATATTTACGTCAATCAATGCTTGGAAAAATACCTGTTGCCACTGATTCGTCAACATGACAATCCTGTAATATTCTGGCTCGACTTTGCTTAGTGTCATAACGCTTAGTTGACCATGGACTGGTACAAATCGCAAAACGAGATAATTGTACCTAAGCATACACACTTAAAAATTATTCACGGGCTCGGTTAAACATTTAGCTGAATTCACTTGGCATTTTCATATTTAACTGATAACTCGGCAAAACATCGTACGATGCCGAGTCTCAGCATCTCTTTAAACTGAAATATTTGGTAACTTCATTATTAAACCGATTCTCGGCAACACTAGAAGCCCAGCACAAACATTAACCAAACTTCAACCGACCTCAGCTGCCTATCATGCCGAAATATCGGTTTAGCAGTGTTGTACATCGATATTTTTAAGTTAAATGGACAAAATTTGTATCCGTGAATACACAATTTCACCGAAATCTCGGTTAACCTCATTTCTGTTTGTTTTGTATTTTAACCGATGTACTTACGAATTCATTCGTTGTTTTCTGCAACGAAACTGATTTGTACGTTCTATAATGCTACCTTCGTAATTAATGCCGCACGCGCTACTGTCAAAAGTACGAAGCATTTGTTAAAACAGAAAGAACATTCGTTCATTGCACAAAACAATACAAAGAGCTACGAATATTTCATTACAAATTCACTACAAAGAATGACAGACAGATCTTCTTATTAAAAAAAACTCAAGTCCAGCGATTTTTATTATGTTTCTGGCACGGGATTTGATTATATATTTTTGAAAAGAGCTGTTATTGAATCTGTGGTTGATCTCACCTCATGGTGTCACATGAGAAGATGCTTGATTAATTGGTATGAAGTTATAACTCTCGGCAGCGCTTTAATTTTGTTGTTGGAATACATAAATTATTCTCGCCCATCCCAGCAGCAACACTAACAGAGAAGCAGCGATTGGCTGGTCTTCAAGAAATCCATTTCGTGCATTCTACAAAAAGGTGTAATGATAGCATTTCACCAGTTAAAAAGCAATATGAATGTTTCATACAATACACGAGACATTTGTTCTATGTACAAAATCCATGTTTACGAAACGAGTGAAAGTTTATTTACGAAAATAAATTTTCAGTGTGGTCAAGAGGTATCTTCGTAAACATGTTCAGCCAGCTGATAAAGTGGAAAAGTTCAAAAGAGATTGGTCAAGAGCGTCTAAAATCGTTTCTAATCAATTTGTACAGTACTTTATGAAGAACCGAATTCGTGCCCAAGGAGATGAATCCTTCAAACTCCCAGGCAAGACCAATTGAAACGGTGCTGAAGCTAATGAGCAATGTTAGATAAAAAATCCGCTCTTTGGCGTACGATTAAATCAACCTCGGATATGTCACGTTGAACTGTACAAGAATATAGAAGAGAACATAAAAATGAAATAAAAACTCAATTTACTAAAAAAACCGAGCTCGTTTTGTTATTCACAAATCGCGCTAAGACTTAGACTGGGACCCCCTATACTAAAGCAAACATGGTACCTGGCATCGAAAGCTCCCAATTAATAACTGTGGAAGAGAACTTGGAACACTAAGTTGAAAGCAAGCAATACACTTGAAACGCGAAGAAAGAAGCCTTCAATTACTCGATTCCGTAAATTACAAGAATTTAGTTTTAATTATGTTCAGTTTCAACTGTGTGTACTTCATACATCTATTTAAAAAACATAAACCTGCATTCAGGTGTGAAATGGCTTCACTGATGTTTTAAGTTGCAATGAATAGTTGCAATCAGCAAAAAGATTAATATCACAAAATCGAAACACCCGACGTATATCATTAATGTATAGTATGAATAAAAAGGGCCATAATACTTCTTCTTCTTCTTTATTCATTTCAAGCTTAATGTTTTCACAATTCGCTTATTGCTTGCTCTCAAATTAGTGTTCTTAATGCACTTCCTTAGTTATTAATTGTGAGCTTTCAATTCCAGGTACCATTTTCGCATTAGTCTGATTGTATGGCCAGTACAATCATACCCTATGTCAAGGGAGACGAGAAATTTTCCTTAACGAAAAATTCCTAGACCAGACCGGGAATTGAGCCCAGCCACCTTCAGCATGGTATTGCTTTGTAGCTGCGCCTTTACCGATTGTTTCTAATAACAAAAGCCGAGAAATCATTCAAAATCGAGGTTTCAGATTGAAAAAAAAAAAACACAAACAATCGTAACTTTTCTCCATTTTGCACTAAATTTATCTATAGAGAAATCATTATTTCTCTAAGATTTAACGCTGTTCCACAAGAATGTCCTTTACGATATCCCGATTGTTCTGGCGTGGTCAAATTATTACTACATATATAAATACGTTTATAAGTAGCTGGCCTTTCACAACAAGTTCTACAATTTTCTCTAAAGTGCAAACTCTGAAACTTTAATCGTTCCATCGACTTCTTCAAATGAAAATAGGGTCTGTGTGCACATTAATCCGGACACCTTCAAATCACTGTAACTTTTGAAATATTGCAGGTAGCAGTGAACAATTTCGCCGAGGTGAATGAAAAGCACGTGCGCGAGCGGATTTTGTAAGGAAATTCGTGACTTTTCAGTACGGGAACTTGCGAAAAAAAATGAATTTACCTAAATGCACTGTTTACGATGTCCTCAAATCATTTTCGGACGTTTGACCCGTCGAGAGGAAACTGAGAAGTGAAAATAACAACGAACGTGCGGATCTATGGACCGAAAGGTGAAGAGGATATTTTTGGAAAAGCCGAATCTCTCTGTTCGAACGGTGGTTCGTGAAGGATAAATGTCACTTGGTTTTGTCCAAACATCAAAACTGTGTTTGCGGCTGAGATCGTTTGAAGTAAAAACACCCCGCCACCCCGCAACACATTTTTATACGATACACTGTTTCAACATTTTTCTATTCTGCTATGCCAGAAATCTACATTTGAACGTTACACATCGCCTTTTAATAACATTACAAACCCGTTTCATTTTACTCAATTTTTGATTACAATTGTATACTATCTCTTTTTCTCTCACGGAAATGTTACTCAATTTTCGTTATAAAGTGGATCTACTCAATTTATGAGTAGATCCACTTTTTACGAAAATTGAGTAACATTTCCGTGAGAGAAACAGAGATAGTATACAATTGTAATCAAAAATTTAGTAAAATGAAACGGGAGTGCAGGACGATGAAAGTATCTGAAATTCAAGCGAAACATTGCATTAGGTCCTATGTAATATTTGTGCCCAATCGAGAAAAATAGGATTGAAAATTTAAATTTGTTCTTGAAATCATAATCGCAACTTTATCATGTAATCTTTAATTTTTGTATGGTTTTCAACGTAAAACGTCACCAAAATTACAAACAAAATGTTGGTTTTGAAGTTCACGATGATTCTAGTTGTGTAATTGATACATTTGTTAATTAGGACTTATTGCATTTACATTTGTAGATTGGTCCTGTGAGATTGGTCTTTTGCCAAGTTAGAAGTACATTGTACTTCTACATTGTAAGTACATTGAACTTTTTGGAAATTTTCGTAAAAAGGACGAAACTAGCTTTAGCCTAGTATGGAGCTGACAAGAAAAGACCTGAAGTAATTTTTGCCATTTTATGCTTCAGTATGAGTCAATGTCAGTTTTCCTTGCGGAATAATCGAACGGAATATTATTCCGCAAGGAAAAGTGACAGCCCCATTTAGATTACACGGGAAGGCGATACTAACGTTACGAAGTTTGCCCTTCTTTTCAGCTGCATACAAGGTAATTAATTGCGACAGTAAAATTTCGAATTAATAAATATGTAGCCAGATGTTGGAGTTCTCAAATATGATGGGTTACTGTTTTCTAATTGCAAGAATACAAAAATAAAGCTAATAGAGAACTAATGCGAACATTATATTACTAGTGAATACCGCAATCACAATAATCCAATGTACATTCAAATTTGACAAAAGACCAATCTAACAGGTCCAATCTACAAATGCAAATGCAATAGGTCCTAAGAAACAAATGTATCAATTACTGAATTAAGGCACTTGACACTGAAGAAGTCTGTAGGTCTCAGACGAAATGGGCCTATCTGTCAAAAGATAAGCTATCGGAATTTGCTCGCGTTTACTAGTGATAGTTTAAAAAAGTGTTTCAGTTTTTTTTTTTTTTTTAGAAAAAGTGATCAAGTGAAGTGTTAATTTAAATTTTCCTAGTTTTTCAATTAAAAACTTTTTTTTCGGGCCCGATCGGGCATCATCCCTTTGTGTAAAAATTGTTTGGGGGGGAAGCAAACAAAACCAGTAAATATTGTACCAAAAACCGAGATAAATTGGGCTCTGATGAAGCGGCAGCTTTCTGAAAAAAAAACAAGGAATCAAAGATATCAAACACTTCCAACAAATTTGGAGAAAGACGACCACCACGGTACCTGAAGAGTCTGTACAAACCGTAATGGATGGAGTTTAGCCAAATTTCGAAAATTTTATGCGAATAAGTTATTCGGAATAAATATCTTTTGACTTCGTAAATTAACAACCATTTCCCATGAATCTGAAATAAACAACTGAGATTGAAATGTAATACGAAGTTTGTGTTTTACTTAAGTTTTCAGGTGTCCGGTTTATTATGGATACTGACCCTAACTGAAGGTTCTTAAAAAACTTGTGGCACAAGCACAGTGTGCAGCAAAGTGAGCGATGAATGAACACCGATTGGCTTAATATTATTTTTTGATTTTATCGCTAAATTTTGATTTCAGTCCCATTGTGCATCGGCTTGAATATGATAGATGTTGTTAGTTGTTCATGATTGTCAATCCAAACAAGATTAACTCAATTTTGTGCGTCTCCACTTTTGACGAAATTGAGTAAAGTTGGCTCATTTTTGAGTTAAAGCGAATTGGTATGGACATCGTCGGATTTCCAAATGGGTGTTTTCATGAAGCTGTTACATCTAGTTCCTACATTGAGAGCAATATGTATGTCTGAGATTTTGGCATAGTGGTTGGTATGGAATTTGATGTTTTGGTTTTGATACAATACAAATATTTAAAGCTTGCTTCGATGTTTCGTAAACTTAAATTTAAAATATATGCTTCAGCAACAGCCTTTTGCTCCAGAAATTCTGCGTGCTCGCCTGAAGACCACATGGCCGTTATTCTAAACTCGAAATTGAGTCGCTGTTTACTCAAATTGTGCAACAGTGGATTTACTATGATTTTAATTTATCCTGTTGAGATTTTCATGTGGACAAATCCATAGTATTGACTTGAATCAGATGAATGTTGTTGAAATGTTGACTGGTCAATTCCAACCAAATTTACTTAAAATTGAGTGCCTCCATTTTCTATTAAATCAAGTCCAATATGGCACAATTTTAAGTAATCATAGAAATAAATAGAATGGAATACCCATAACATTTTCTTGAATAATTTAAAATTGTTTGTGAACAGGTACAAGCGACCTTGTGTTGTTCCTTGTTCTTAAAGAAGACAAATGTTGAAGTCACTAAAATGTCTATCAATTGTTTCAGAAAATTGCTTAAACACAGTGATATACAGTGTTTGACACAAGTAAAGCAACTGAACTGGGGTTACATAGATATATAATGAAAATCGTGGTTTTCAACAGAAAATTAAATTTTCAGCAATTGGAAAAGAAGAAGGTATTTAATAACGATTAGTTAAAACGATTTTAGTAGTTAGTTTATTTTTCAAAACAAAATAAAAACAAAAAAGTTTATAACTGTGAATGCGTTCTAAGTGACAAAAGTTAAGCAACTGGATGATATCAATTGATTTTCACTGATTATGTCAGTATTTTCTTGCGTAACCTTTATTTTTAAACACAGCTGCGCATCTTCGGGGCATTGATTCAATCAACCTACCAATTGTTTCATTCGGAATTTCACTTCAAGTTTTTGAGGGACCTTGGAACAACTTAGTTGTATTTCAGTATGAAATGAACGTTCTTTCTCGGTGGTTCACTATTTCCCACATGATTTCTATTGGGTTTAGAACAGTCAGTGAGTTAGATGGCCGCTGTAGCACTTTAATTTTGTAATCTAGGAACCATTGTTAGACGTTTTTCAAATCTGCGGTATTTCCACTTCGGCATGACGTAACATCACATTTTTCATAATCTCTCAATGCATGAACCGTTCATGATCCCATCAATGCTATAAAGAGGTCCCATACCTTTTTCAGAGAAGCATCGCCAAACCATCAAGCTTCCCCCGCCATGTTTAACGGTCTTCTTGTAATACCGTGGATTCAGTCTGGTACTTAGCGGTCGTCTTATTCGGTTCATTCCTTTAGAATCAAACACGTAAAACTACGTATAGACACAGCAATTCAAGCTTGAACCTCAGCGTGTGTAAAATTCCGCAACCGTCAATTTAAAAGGAATCGCCAAATGACAAAAAGCAAAAAGCAAATCTGTCAGTTTTGTGGCCGCTATTTGGCATCTAGTTGCACGTCAAAACATCGTGTCAATATCGGAAGGCGTGTGGTGAACATCGATGAGATATTTTGACATGCCCGCAGATGCCACAACCTCGCCACATCAGTGGGTACCTCGACTAAGTGAACTACGTGGCGTTAATGAAGAAGCGATTTCAAACGCAAGCGATTGCTGGAGATTTGAAAATTTACACAAAGTTATCGATTAATTTTGTTCTTGCTTAAACGTCTGTCTGTGGTATAGATGCTAGATTACTTGTTGTAAGTGCTGATATTTACAGTAAAGCAATACTCTCGCCACTACTTACTCCCAAGAAACGAGCAAAAATTCACAATTATTCTACCCAGTTGCTTGATTTATGCACGACACTGTACTTTTATGACACGCCTCAATGTGGGCCTCTTTATTCGAGGTTATAGAAGAAAACATCTAAGAAAATTATGTACTTTCTGACTTCAAGTGGCAATAAAAACTTCTTTACTAAGAGGTCCATTGTCTTTAGAATTCTCCTCCACAACATCCCTAACGGTGCCAATGTCAATCCTGTGATTTAGAATTGACTTTCACCCTTTCTCATAGAACAGGCGATAAATTATAGCGTAACGACTAAGTGCCAGTGCCTATCCGGACCGGTGAATTTTGCATAATCCAACTTAAATGGTGTCAATGTAAAGAACGACAACATCGTTTAATCGATCAACGACATTTATGATACTCAACGGTCAGCCGGTGGAGGTGCGCAGTATTTTGTAACGCATGGCAATACACTGCTCGAAAAAATAAGCAAACAAAACGTAAAGGAACACACCTCTTGACCAGCAGTCATATTGACTGTGATCCATGTGCTGCATTTAGAATAATTGCCGAACGATTCTGTTTTCAGGCAGACAAACGGTAGAATCACATGGACAACTGGAATGGACCTGATATTATTTCGATTGCTCCGATTCCATCCAATGTTAAAGCCAGTAGGGTTGGGTTGTTTCACCTAGTGACACTGTCATAGTTAATTTTTAGAACGCAAATTGCCGGTGGTGTTTCAATACAGTCAGTTAGTAGTGCGAATGTATTTCCTTTTGCCCGGTTGGATGCAATATTATGTAATGTAGCTTAGGCTGTCTGCAAGTTACCCGATTGAAAATGTTAGTGCTGTGGATTGAGGAGACAACCTGTAGAGAAGCAAAAACATCTTGCAAGAGAGCAGTGACACCGGTTTGAATATTTTTATGACCTAGGTGAGCACCAGCCTCTATGCCAATACAGAACCTGTAATACGCCTGAATTTTACGCCAATTGATTTCTCCAGTGCGTTGCTGGTGAAGCTGAGTACATGTGCGCCCAAGCTGAAGCCGATAGAATGTAGATCCCGACAGCTGAACTCCGGATGGTTGGCCTTGAGACCGATAAGGAACGTCGCCGTGCACTCACCAGCCTGTTTGGTATTGAAAGCCGCCGTCGGATAACAGGGCAGCTTGGCGAGCTTACCCCAGTCGACGACGAAAACATTTGTGTGAGGTTGTCTCAGGTAGGCTGGAAGAATAGAGTTCGTTGATGATTTACAATCATGTTGAGGAGAACTGTTGAACGAACCATTTCGTATGATTTTCGTTGCATTGAATTCGAGATGTCCATTATAACCATGCACTATCAACTTGTTCCTATACGTGAGATTTATATGCCCGGGTACTTTGGGGTCAATGTTATCCAGCAAAATTGGAGCATCATTGGGGCTATCACTGGTGAAGAGGTAGAACTCTATGGCGTCGGAGTTGCACGGTTCGTAATATTGTAACTGACATGGACCGATGTTGAATTCCCGTGCATTCACACCGATGAATATCAATGAGGTGGCAAATGAAATCAACTTTGGCAGCACTTTACTCATTGTCACTCAATTTCACTTCATTCACATGGTTTATCCATTGTCTTGTAGTGAGCATAGGATCCAAATCAAGCGAAAAATCATACGCACTTTCACTAACTACCGTTTTAATTTCACTTTTGTTGTGTGCACAGATATCAGCAATCGAAATATTCTTCAAAACAAATAAGTCATATTTTCAAAACATCACAGATATATCAACACGAAATCCCGAAGCCGTGACAACGGTTTGGCGCTATGCTTGGAACTAAAACATCATCACACTCACGTCTAGCGCGCTTCTCGGTATTGTGGGATTTAAATGAACGACAAATGGAAATGAAGTAAAAGAAAAACAGAAGTTCCGACTAATGCTACTGGCTTTGCCGAGCTAGCACGCGTGAGTGAAAAGTTCTGACGGATTTGCTGAGCTTTTAGTATGAGGTGCCATGCGGTGCAGCGTGCTCAACCACTACCAAACGGCACCTTACTTGCCCGTTCGCTTGCTTGCTCGCTGCTGGTGCGGATATTGCTGCCGGCTGGCGTGACAACTGCGGGTTTTCAGCTCAGTGGAGAGAACAAATTTTGTTTTTATAATCAAGAAGAGAGAATAGCGTTCGTCGAGAACACATCGGGAGTTTGTGTTTAGGAATGGTAAAAAATATTTGGCTACGGCGTGATCTGACTATCGTTACTTTTTCTACTGTTCGATGAGACATTGAAACCAAGGAAATTTTGATATCAAATTCATTGAAAAGCCATATGCCGCAACACTCTTGGATGCATTTTGAAAAGCAAATTAGAATGAGGGCTTGAATATCACTTTCATTAAAAATGTCTCCTATTTCTGATTTTTCGAAATAGTAATGCAATGTAACCTTTAGCATTCAACCAGCATAATTTTGTTTACAAGAGCTTCATGTTTCTCATTTTCATTTGCGTTAGCATATTTTTTTTCCAGCTTGAATCGAGGAAAAGCTTAATGAATGTGGGAATCGTTTATCTAGTCAGCGCTGCCTCTGTTTGAGTATGATGAATCGTCCGCCGAAGATGATATGCTTCTCGTTACAGGGAACCTTGAAAATGATGGAAAGTGTGCTACATCACACCAGTGAATAGCTTAATTACTATGCATAAACCTCTGTCGGGTGTATGTTAGATGTAGGGAGTTGTTCGATTTGTATATAATATTGTTGTGGGCGGGTGGTGTCAACATTTGTCCTGCACACTTTAGACCGCAGGTGAGGACTGAAACTTTACGGACGCACCGAAATATGGTCGAGAACCAGGACCAATGGACCAAGAGATAGATTGGAAGAGCATGGTGGCTTTTTCAAATAAAATAAGCAGTTCTGTTCGAGATGTCCCAAAAGTTGCGTACTTCTAAGAGCAACGTCTAACGTCCAAGAGTCCATCTGAAGACTTTCAAAAAGCAGACGATGCCTGAAAGAAGTGAAAAGCAGCCTGCAATCGTTAAACCGTGCTCTCGAAAGCTGTATAATGGTCGAATGTGTGGAAAATCGGCGTGTATTTTCATGGATGATGAAACATATGTTAACATTGACTATAAGGCGCCTCTGGAGATCAATATTACACCGTGCGAAAAGGCCATGAAATCGATGATATCTCGGTAAAAAGGCAATGATTTGGCAAGGTATTTGCGAATGCGGAATATGGTTACCCGAGCAGAACACAAAGCCATATGAATACCTAATTTTGATCTTGATAACTGGCCTTGGTATTAAAGAGCTCAGATTAAGAGGTAAAATACCTAAGCAAAATACCTAAGAATTGCAAGCAAAATGTCTCTAGAATAACTAAACTTGTTATTCCGGATACCTGGGTAAGTATCTGGTCACCTTAGAGTTATTATTTTGGTATTGTCGTACCTCAATTCGGTATTCGCATGACATTGTGGGAACAATTTGATGGTATTATCCTCAGGTATTTTACCTCTTAATCTGAGCTCATAAATACCAAGGCCAGTTATCAAGTTATTCGCTTCTGATCGGGGAATAATTTGATAACTTGCTTTGGTATTTATGAGCTCAGATTAAGAGGTAAAATACCTGAGGATAATACCATCAAATTGTTCCCACAATGTCATGCGAATACCGAATTGAGGTAAGACAATACCAAAATAAAACCTCTAAGGTGACCAGATACTTACCCAGGTATCCGAAATATCAAGTTTAGTTATTTTAGAGACATTTTGCTTGCAATTCATAGGTATTTTGCTTAGGTATTTTACCTCTTAATCTGAGCTCTTTAATACCAAGACCAGTTATCAAGATCAAAATAAGGTATTCATATGCTTTTGTGTTCTGCTCGGGTAGAGCCTTTTGTGACATCAGAGGCAATGAAGACTGATACGCTTGTTATCGATGTTCAGGAAGCCGGATGTGGCATCTGTGTATATGCGAAAGACACCGTTGCATGTTACGACGCCAATTAAGTTCAATACGTGCCAAAACAATCGAGATATTTTAGGCTCTGAACAAGGCATGTCTTAGGAAACATTAAAGCATCAGATCCTATCAAAAAAAATGCGAAGGACTGGGAATAAGTGTTGCAATTGCTTAGGAGTCTGTGCAGAGACTGATTAGCAGCGTTAGGGCAAAAGTGCGTTTCTTCCCAGGTAAACAATAAGCATTGAAATATGCGCTAATTCTGCATCATACTTGTATTTACGATTCTTTTTGCTGTACATTGGCTGTCTGAATGCATAATTGTTGTAAAATAGCATACGCAAAGCTGCCGTAATGTTAGCTGTCTGATATCTGCATTTTTTATGCTTGATATATTATCAGAACGCACTGAAAATGCTTAATTTAAGTTGTTTACAAATGATTACAGATGGCCTGCAGAATTTGAATGAAGATGATTCAATCACCAAAGTGAGGACTATTATTGTCCTGATGCATGAGTAAGCAAGGATGATGAAACGCGTCGAAAATTCGGACAATTATCGATTTGTAAACAATTTTAATTAATCATTTTCAGTGCGTTATTCTAATAATAAATCAAACATAAATAATGCAGATATCAGGCAGCTAACATTACGGCAGCTTTGCGTATGCTTTTATACAACAGCTATGCATTCCAGGCTGCCCATGTACAGCAAGAAGAATCGTAAATGCAAGTATGAAGCAAAATTAGAGCGTATTTCAATGCTTCGCCTCTTCAATTAAGCATTTAATTAGCATTATAAAAGCTAAACTCCCCAGCAGCAGAACAACATTTCAACTGCTGTAATCTAGCTGTCATTTGCAAACGCAATGCTAACAATGAATGACACATTGTCGGCATAGACGTCTTCTTTTGGTGGGGTCGAGCATTAAATTAGCCGTATAGCGGGCTAAAACCTGCTTTTGCATAGCATTTAAGGTGAATATAATGCTCACATGCATTATTTCCCTTCCGTTAATACGCATATAGGGCTACTTACGTTCTTTATTTAATGCTTATTGGTTACCTGGGTTGCTTTTTTATTAACAATTATAAGATTTTTTTATACACAGCTTGAAAGAAGCATGTAATTTTCTGCGTTATCTAATGTACTAAATGGAATACTAGATTTGGCATAAGTTTATGAGAAATTTTTCATACATTTGAGCTAGATAACACCTGAACTTAATCTGTTGTATGAAAGATTGTAAGCGATTTCGTTGTTTACGCTTGTTTTGGCTTACAATTCATTATTTTTTTCTTTGCATGCTACTGAAAGAAAACATTATACAGAAATGATTCATGAAACAAAAATAATCGTGCCTATACTTTCTGGGACAACTTATATAAATAAATTTATTTGTTTGTACCAAGTATTAAGACCATTTTCGGTGCAATTTGCGATTAGGGCGAACATGCAGAATGTAAAAAGGGGAATGTTGATCACAATATTGCAAGTAGAATTTCCAATCGTTATTTCAAGACTAACATTTGAAAAGGGCGGAAGAGCCAAAATGTAAACAAATCATATTGTGTTATATTTTGATTGAACAATTTCCGAACAACTAATTTACCTTGACAATGACATTAAGATTAGTTATGCACTTTTTTAAACAAGAAAAATAAATTATGGAGTTCTTCCGGATCACACATTGCTCTAGTTATTTGCTGTTTCGCCGCTTTTTCAGTTAGCTTAAAATCCTAGCTAATAGTTTAATATTTCTGGCAAACACTATTCTAATCATCATATACTTATTTTGAATTGGGCTACTTCAACTTCAAGTATATATTTATGGATTTTATGCGTAAATATAACTTTCTTTATCAAAACTTGAAAATAACCACTAGGCCCTAATTACAAAGCAGAAGTCATTTCGCCGCATATTTTAGCCCGATCAAATGTAAAATTGGAATTATAACGTAGACATAATGTTGTTGATTTCCATTGATTGTTGTTACGCCATCGATAGTTTTTACCTGTTTTTCTTTATAAGGATAAGGTTTCATCGAGATTTCATCAAATGATTTTGCTTCGCGTTGGCCCTTTTAGAAAGTTTAAACTTTTATGCACCATCATGCATTTTAAGAATAAAGAATTTATTTCATGTAAGGCCTCAGATAACATCTATAATTAATATTGTGAAATAATTTATGTTAGTATGCCTTAAGGGACAATAGTATTCTACACAGTAGATACTACCTTTGAATAAATGAAAATGTAAATGTATATGTAATATACAATGATTGACGAAATAAATAAATAAAATACTGCGTCCGAAACCTCTATTCACAATTCCTGTACGGATCTAGGAGGTAATTTTTTTTGCAAGAATATGATTATCCTCAGATACTCTTTCTGATATTATACCAAGCCCCCTTTTTTTTAACAACTTTTTTTTGTTCCACAGATTCGAAAATTAATTCATCCAGCCATGTTTTCCTCCTCTATGTAGACAGCCGGACAATTATAAACGCCGTTTATCAGCCTTAGCTAGGCAAAAATATTCGCGCATTTCTCAACTTCTCTTCCGTTTCCTCCACGGTCACTTTAACCATAATTGATCCAGCCCTCAGGTCTCTTCATTCGATGTCGCAGCTTTGATTTCATCGCGTTTTCTCTGTCCATGACTGTAAAAATATGATTAAGAATCCGCAATTCAATTAGTACAATAAGAAAAATGTTCATTCGATAGCATCACTTCCCTTTGATTTTCCTAGTAGTACCTACACTCATCTAATAAGTAAAATTAACTGTTTTGGTATGTGAAGCATAGAATTCGACGTCTTCAAAAATTGAAAAAAAAATCCGGGGTCGTAACTCCTCGCCACTTGATTAATGAGGCAACCAAGATGCCAGAATGTCACAATTTAACGGCGAGTTTCCAATCTCTCAATGTTACTTAGGATCTAATGCATTGTTCATCTTGAAATGTCTACTGCCTTTCCTGAAGCGACACAATTGTTCCGTTCTATTTTGGCCGGATTTGGCATCTTGCCATTACGGAAAAAAGGCCGTGGAATGGTATGCTGCCAACAACGTTCAAGTGGTGCCCAAGGAAAGAACCCTCACAACACGCCAGAGCTCCGCCCAATCGAACAATATTGGGCCATCGTCAAGCGGAACCTTAAGAAGACTCAAAAAGCTCTTGTGAGCGAGAAACAGTTCAAGGCAAACTGGCGTTCTGCAGCGAATAAAGTGGACAAGGAGATGTCCAAATTTAATGGCAGGTGTTAAACGAGAGACCCGGACATTCACATTCGGTAAAAAGGAAGCTTAGCTGAATATTTTTCCTGTATTCTGTATTAACTGAACTTGAAACAGAAAAAAAAATGACTTCTTAATAAAAACTTTGATCGACTCACACTGTTTGACCAAATTTTGATCGGAACACCCTTTTATCTGTTTATTTCCTGAGAGTTTCAAAAATATCCGACTTAAAATGAAATTTATGTGATCATTTTTGTCTGTTGCATTTTTTTTTTCGAGTACAAACTTTACGACGTCATGATACTAAGCATGAGACTTATCTCAGTATTTCCTTATAGTTTCAGGCTTAGTAGAGTATTGGTGGAATTTTAGCTAGATTTTTTTAACAGAGTCCATTGATTTTTGGAGGAAGTTTTTGATTCTGAACTAAGAAAAGCAACCCGTGCTTCGAAAGTGACGTATTTTTCTTTTGCTGCGTCGTTTTTACGGAATACAATATTCAAAAATTTGCCCAAATATGTGGAATAGTAAATAGAATAACGTGAAATTATATAAACATCTGAGTATCGTACTATAAAATAGCATTATACAGGGAGTCCTACCATAAAAGTGTGATTGCTGCAATTCGTTTTTCGGGTTGTGCTCTAGAAGTTTTATTTATATTTTTGGTGGTCCGCAACTCGTGGGAGTGGGATTGGGCCTGCCTTACGTGTGGATCCATTTTTAAAGAATTTGTGTGTCAAATGTGTACCTGTGCTTCTTAGATACTTTTCTGCGCTATCTTCCAGAATATTTGCAAAGAAGTAAATTGGACCTGCGCATGGTTATTCGTACTACAATGCATTTAATGAATACGGTGGCAAGTGACTGCGGTGGAGATTTTTTCCTCTAATTATGCTAGTTGTTATACACTTTCCTCATTGCCAAATTTTTATTGATTTGAAGTGAACAGGAAGTACGAAGAGCGGTTTCAGAGAACATGGTGTCTTATAGTGTCAATCAACGTTAGTTTCTGTTATGTGACACTACGCCACCATGCTACCAATCAAGTTGCTGTGTTGGAAGAGAACTGCATTGGAAGCCAAACCAATTGTGATGATGGTATTCCACCTGAGAAGATCGACATCCATCTAGAACCTAAAAATATTTGTTGGAAGACTATTTTCGACATTCTGGTGTAAAGATACTCGCTAATTTCCTCGGAACATTTCAGCGGCTGTGATCTACAATTCGAGTGAGCTCGTTCCATTATGTCATTCAGTTGATCAAAATCAGAGTTGAAAGGAACGAGAGAGAAATCGTTGTATAGATTTTTTTTTTTCCAACGAGAACGGTTTTCCCCGGTAGGCTTGACCATGTGGAGTACGATTTTCAATAAATCCAGCCAGCTCATCTGTTCTTTGACAAAGATCCTCATCGGTTGATGACGTGGACATTGTCGGAAGAACGTTCCAAGCGGTTTCTGATCAGAATACCAAGCTGAACCGTGGAGCAGAAAAATATGGATGAAGGGGAATACACCAAATACTATGCATCTGTTGGCAGCACATAGACATATACAATGCTCGAAAAGTACTTGGAATTTACGAACGACGCACGTTTAGGAACATGTTTGGCGGTGGAAACGGCGTATATTTGAAGGAGAATAATCACAAGCTAGTGCAACTCTATGGCGAGCACGGTATCCTGAAAGCCGCTAAAACTGGACGGGTACAGTAGACGTCACATGTTGTTAGAATCTCCCATTAACTACAGCGAAATTATAAAACTATAAGTAGAGAGTAAAAGGCAGCAGTGCTGGCTAGCATATATTGCAAAAAATATAACGAATCACGTAAAGGCGATTCAATAATGTATGAAAGAGAAAGGAAACATAGAGAATATCTCAATGTTTAATTTTAAAAAATTCTCTAGAATATTATTTTTGGTCCTTGAAAATCAGTAAGGTGTGAATATTCTTAATGTTCACATGTTTTTTTCCATAATACTTAGACCATATCTTATCTATTTATAGTTATAGAAATATGTTTAGCACCTTTATTTATTCAGCCACTATAAATTCATAATTCATAACTATAGATTCAATATTCATAATTTCACATATATTTATTTTAAATAACTATATGCAGCTACTTAGCAGCTATTTATAATACCAATACTTTTACTTATCACTAATCGATTATGTCACTGGGCCAAGTAAAATGAACTTATACGTTTAAATGCAGCACCGTTTATCCCCTGGCATTGTGGAATCCGACGGACAAAACGGAGGACTAGAGTCTTTGATGCAATACGATCCAACAGCACTGAAATGATCGAAAAACATCATATAGTATATTTCGACGTTCATACTATAAGCATACTACCTGAGCGGTGTTTTCTGTCCCATAGGAATGGCATAACCTATCGCGTACCCGAAGCGACTTCTTGCTTGTCTTCCCGATGACGGTAGTAACACATTAGTAGGGCATCTTCGGTGGCACGGTTCCGCCATTGGTTCCATACCGTCATAAACCGATTGTGCCAGATAGCAGATTGCCCAAATGTGACTGCACAAGTTGATGTCTGAAAAGCAGTATTCAGTTAAATCAACCGGAACTTTTTATGAATAATTTGTTTAACTTGAGCTGTTGCCACAATATGGCTGCCGGCGACCACCGTTGATGCAGAAATCAATATGCCCAACTCTTCCTGCTTCTCCATAGTGACCTGCATTAGTGTGAATCACCTGAACTGACTTTGCATCTCCACTGTCTAATCGATTCATGTTTCCTGGTTTGACAAGTGGTCTGGCCGGGTCCAAGGCTAGAAAAGAACTTAGGAATAGGAAATACTATCGACATCAGTTGAAGGTATTCTAATTACCTATAATACGCTCCAGTCGGAAGTTAAGATAGTTTGCCATCAGCCCGCAGATGTGTGCACCTAGCGAATGGCCCACACAGGTCGTTTTTTCCACTGGAAGTCCCAACGTTCGAAGTTTCATAAAAGTCTGAGCCAGGCAAGTAGCGACCGGTCGAATGTTATACACCGCAGCAACGTAGCACGGGGGTTGGCCCAAAGCTCCCCAGTCGACCAGAAACACATTGTATCCTCCATGGTTGATGTAAGCTGGAACGAAAGGGAAATTAATACTGGTGCCGACCTCGTTTGTCTTGCTATAGTACCATCCCGCAAAACCACAATCGGTAAGGTGTCGTCTCCACCGGCGTAACCGTGAACTAGAATGATGTTCTCCTTCGTCGGCTCCCATTCGGTATCGTTCAGCCAATCCGGGTGATTCATTTTAAACTGTGAATCAATGGTATTATAGGTGTTGAATTCGAATCTAAATTAATCTATTCAGTTTTGTATATTTGGAGCAATGAAGAAATACTAGGTAGATATAAAACGTGCATAGAAAAACACCGGGGATCAGAGTAGTGGCAATGAGCCCGGTTAGTGGGGCATACGCGTGCTTGAAAACATGTAAATTACACGCATCGGGTACCAATTGCAATGATATGGCTAAAAATACGCACGTTGTAATATAAATAGCTCACAGCAATTGGATTGATGTGATAGGGTTGATCATATTTCGTCCAATGAGAGGAAACACAAGATGATCTTGAGATATCTGACATGTCGTCAATGAACTACTTATTTTCATTGACGAATGTCGATTTTGTACATCTAAACCTTGCCAAGGAGCAGTTAAAATTCCATGCAATCACGTGGCGCCAATTGTTGAGCGAAAAAAGGCACATATGTACTATCAACTGTTAACTGGATCTCTCAAAGGGGCTCTACAAACTCACAGCCACGAGACGGTCTGGCAGCTTAAGCTGTGTTGTATTTGAGTGAGACACGCTGTTTGCAGTGCGGTCAAGACGGCAATTATTAGAAGGCAAACCCTCGATCGATAGTTGATCAAATCCACGTACCAGCCGATGTAATATGTTAACATGTAGTTGGTTAGCTTGTACGTGAAGACACGAAAAAATAACTCTTAGAAAACGGTGGTAGAATCGCTCCGTTGACATTGGAGGGGCTGGTTCTGTTGCGCTGCTTAGAGGTTGTACGATAAAGTACCGATGGTTGTTAGTGCTTGTTGTGTTGAGGTTGGGGTAAATTGCAGGGATTTTGTCGCTCAGTCACAAGGTAATGAAAGCTTCTTGAGGGATCAAGGCCAATCGTAATTATCGGTCAATGATCAATACTGGTTGGGAGATATTAATATTTAATAACTCTAGGGTGGTGACCGTTAGGTCTTATACAGCGTTAGAGAAATGTACTGATGTAATTAAAAGGCAGGCGGTTTCATAGCCATACTTTTAGCTTAGAATTATAATCTACCGGCATATTGGGAATCATTCTGTACTGTAAAACAGGCTGTACTACATAGCACAACCTCAGCTACTTTCTTCGGGGTATCACTGCATGTGTAGTTGAAAGGTCTAAAGGCAAACAAGAACCGCTCATTGTCTGATAACCAGATTTGTGTTCGACCATTTCAAATCCATTTCTCATACTATGTTTAAAATAAAAAGCTTTCTTGTAAAACAGATCTGCCAAGAACTAGACGAATACCCGGTTCCAGCAATCCCGAAGCGGACCAAAAACTATTCAGGACAACAAATCAGTCTACTTGTTATTTGGTCAAGAAATACAGGACAAGCATCGGGATGATCCAGCGGATTAAGAAAAGAAATGATTTGAAGGCATACAGGAGGCAGAAAGTACCCAATTAAGCAATATCCGGAGCGGAAGGGTCGTTCCAAAACGAGGACCCGAAAGCTGTACAACCGTGTTTTAGACAGTCCCTCTCAGTGTGTTTTGATGGACGACAAAGCGTACGTGAAAGTGGATTCCAGAACACTGCTTGAACCTCAATTCTACAGCAAATTTGTTGGATAGAGTGTCCCAATTGCAAGTACGGAAAAATACGAAGGTGCTCGTTTGGCAAGCAATTTCCCCATGTGGCTTGCGATCTTCTATTTTCCACACAAAAGGAACAATAAAAACTGAAATTTTCCAAAACGAGTGCTTGTAGAAGAGGTTGCTTCCATTATATGGAATGCATGGGATTCCTCCCCTATTCTGGATGGATCTGGCCACTGTCCCCAACTGCGACCGATCACACGCTTCTGGGCAATAGTCAAGCGAAACCTCAAAAAGGCAGGTGCAGTAGCCCATAACAAGTTAGACTTCAAGAAAAACTGGTCAGCAACGGCCAGGAAGTGCTCAAAAACCACTGTGCAGAACCTGATGAACGGTGTAAAGGTTGAAGTACGATCATATTACCGAAATCAGCAATCTGATTAATTTGTTAGTTTAATTGATATTTTAACATATTAAGCTGTTATATAATACATTATTTTCAAAATTTGCGAATTGCCTTTAGTTTTATTTCAAACAGTAAAATAGTCAAACAGAGTACATCAATATCAAAATCATGTCAACTGAACAAAAGCTTTCGAAGAAGCGCTAATTCAGATAGCTGGGTACATATTGCTTAGTAGCTGAGAACGAGCTTCTGATGTAGGAATTATTTTGCAAAAGTTTTCTGTTGTGTAGCAACCATCCAAAACATTTACAGCTTTATTTCACTGCTGCTAGTCGAAAGTTTATTAATGTATGTTTTGCAGTGAGTCACAAGTTTTTCCTGTGACAAAAGCGTTTGTGAGATGCCATTATTCAGAATAGTTGAAATAATGAATAGTGGGTGAAAAATTGTTGAATAAAAGCTGTTAAAATAATCTGCGTTTTCTTATGCTTTAAGTTAATATTTGAAGCTCCTTTTCAGCTCCATTGTAGCAGAGTTTTAGGAAAGTTAAGCGTAAAATGTTGCTTGGGAAACTATTCTTAGGAAACTATAAAAAATCCTACCAGAACTTGATTTTGTCGCTTCTGCATTTCATAGAATAGTAATTTCAAGAAAGTGTAATCTTTCCCATTTTTTGTTTGTTTGTTTTTGTTTCGTGTTTACGTGATCAACAACCTCCACACCGCTAAAATCGGTCGGGGGTACGATGGGTTGGGCATGTCGTAAGAATTTCGGACGACAGCTCAGTTAAAATGATTCTCGAAAACGATCCGACTGGCACAAGAAGAAGAGTCGCGCAACAAACATGGTGGATCGATCAATTAGAAGGCGATTTGCGAACCCTTCGCAGACTGCGAGGCTGGCAACGTGCAGGCATGGACCCAATTGAATGGAGACAACAACTGTATACAGCAGAGGCCACATCGGCCTTGGTCTGAATGGTAAGTAACAACCTGAGACTGATTCGTCACGCCAGAGAGCTGACCTGGACCCTTCATATCGAACGCATCAACTCATGGGCCGAGACCAACGGCTTTACTTCCCTACCGAAAGAAGACGTGATCAGAGATATTGCGTCTCAGAAAATTCAAACGACGCTGACTGGAATTGCTGGACTGAAAAACGTACACCCTAGCAACAGACGAACTTCCACAATTACACCGTGTCCAATATATTTTCATACAAAATAAAACTCTATTTATTTCAACTCGATAATCCAGATTTTATTGATAACTTTACCCATTATATTGCAAAATAATACTGATCAACTACAGCATATAGTTTGGAATAACACCGCCTTTAAATTTCTTGACCAGCTCCAGACGTTTTTCGAAACCCTCACAGGCGGCACGCACGACTTCCCTCGGCATTTCGTCCCAAATTCGTTTGATTACGGTTTTGAATTGGTTCATATTAGACACCCTGTGGTCATTTGCCTTCGCCAGCATGTATGACCATACAAAATAATCCAAGGGATTCAGATCTGGTGGCCTTCCAATTCATTCTTATCCAAAAAGTCGGTCAAATTTTCTCGGCACCAGCCCTGAACGAGATTTGCAGTATGCGATGGCGTTTCGTCCTACTGAAACACATAGTGATCATCTCCAAACACCTCTTGTACATATGGCTTGACAACTTTCTCCAAAACTTCCGTTTTATAATATACGGCATTCACTTTAACGCCTTTTTCGATGAAAACCAGTGGTTATTTGCCTCGCTTGCAAATTCCTCCCCACACCATCACTGACGCAGCACTTTGGAACCGTGGAATATTCCTATCACTCTCCGGAACAGTTTTCGAAGAGAGAGCCCACAATCTGTCGTTCTGGACATTGTGGGATTGTTGCAAGACGAATAACTTTTCGTCGGAAAGGATAAATGCTTCCCCACCGTGCCGCGACAAAAGCAGACTTGCTCGAGGTCATTTTGCAGTATATTGCGCAATGACGATCTCGAAACATTCAGATCTGCGGCCATTTTACGTACAGAGCGCTGTGATTTTCGTCTAATCCGTTCCCTGACCACTTTAACAACTCGTGCAGTCCGCACCGTACGAGTACGACCGGATCTCTTCCGGTCATCCAACGAGCAGGTGTCACGGTACCTTTGGATGGTTCGGTACACAAAATCCCGCTTTACTCCGAGGTTTTTCAAATTTCTGAAAATAGCGGCCGGGCGCTCACCTTTCAAAAACTTTTTTATCATCACAGCACGAAACTCCTTCATCGCTGGTAAAAGATAAACACCGAATAAAAACAATCGGACATAACCTAAAAGCGTTTGTATAGACATAGTGCAAAACTACACCAACACATACGTGAAGCATGTTGAGTAGTTGCACGACACCAATGCAAGGAAAAAGTGTATGAGAATATATTGGACACGGTGAAGTATAAAATTCATATCTGATTTAAAAAATCGTATCACATTTCCATCCAGCCGTGCTTTCTGTGTTTAAACATATTTTGGCTTAACAATAACTCAGATTTTCTCGGTACGAAATTAGGAAAATATTTTTAAAAAAATACTACATGAATCGTATTCAGGAAAAAATTAGGTATGTGCCTGATTCACAATCCAAACACTTTCAAAGCCATTCCACACTAAATTATGAGGAGATTACGAAATATGTGACCTGTTATTGCTGTTATCAAATGTGATGAAGAAATGAGAATATTTCCGTCGAACCGTTTATCCGTCCTTTATCCTCTATCTTATCTTCGTATCATTAGTTTTCTGTGATGCTTCCTAAAAGAGTCCTTAGCTACCATTGAAAACCTGGTCTTCAAAATATCAGATGAATTATAAAGTTCCATTTAGCTGAAAATTATTAATTTAATAGTTAATATCGCACAGGTGTGCATTGTTTGCGTTGAGCGCAAAAGATGGATATTAATCCGTGCAATAACGCTTTTGACAAATAAATGCATTTGTTTTTTGAATTGCCAATCGTTTAAGTAATGGAAAATGATAAACACAATGCAATCGATTTTTGAACAGGATATCGTAAAAATCCGTAAATATTTCCTATAAGGGTGATTTTATTTGTGGTTAGTTTGCATAGCAAAAACCGAACCATTGAAACAATTGAAAAATCCGATGAATGAATTTTTGTTTTCAGATCTTTCATTTCACGGCCTGCTGTCAACTCCTAGGCAAACGTCACCCAGTTAAACATAACATTGCAATTTCGAGGCGAGCTAGATAATTATAGT
Source organism: Aedes koreicus (assembly GCA_024533555.2). Lineage (NCBI taxonomy): Eukaryota > Metazoa > Arthropoda > Insecta > Diptera > Culicidae > Aedes > Aedes koreicus. Next base: position 787,685 of record JAHHFK020004889.1, on the reverse strand, counting down.
CAAATAACTTGAATTTCAGTTATATCGGAGCCGTAATGCTAACGCGATTGAGCCTACCAAGTAAATGAAATAGTAAAAAAAAAAAGAATTTCAGTTGGTCTTAAAATCGGTATACTAATGATGGTTGTTGACATAATTGACTGATGCCCATTGCTGCTGGCGCTTGTAACCCAGCATCAGAGTAAACGACGGATGACGCTGGTTACCCTAGGAGCTCACCGTCAACATTAAGATGTAAGCCAAAAAACGATCACACTTACCAGATATTTATCCTTCACGATGCCGGACGTGTAGAGGATGGTCCTGATGTCCGGATCCGGGCAGCGGTCCTCGTTCCCTCTTTTCCATATGCAGTCATCTTTGGTGGTGTTGTAGGATCCCGGGTCCCCGAGGTAGAGTGCTTGAGTCAGCAGATGCTGTGCTTGCGCATCTATAAAATGATCTTGCGGTTTGTAAAGTACACTAGATCGAATCACATGCGTTTAAATGTAAGTACTATCGTGTTCCCACTGGCTGTAGGACAGGGGAGATAGAAAGAAAGAAGAATGGCAGACGAGAGAAAAAAAAGAGAAAATGTGCATCGTTTTGATGAAAATACGTGACAATACGAGAGAAAATGGAAAATTTAGTGTGGTCAAAAGTGCGTGTGCGGTGAATTAAGGAATGTTAGCAAAGAAATAGAAGAAAAATAAGAAATGCAAAAAATAAAACAGATGATTAGTGGCCGGTTGGAAATGGAAATTGTCGGTGGAATTATTTTGTAGTGGAGTCTGTTTTCGTTTCGTTATTGGTCAAGCCAATTTGATTCGATGGCTTCGATGAAAGGTCGACTGAGCAGGACGGTTCTATGAGCATGTTGTCGGTTGCATGGAATGACGGATGACGATTTTAACTCGAAGCTCGATGAGTTGTAGGCCACGTCTTGATGAACAGTTGAGTTTTTACAACCTCTCTACAAGAGGTTCCACATGTTTTACACTTACAAATCACGAAACTGCCACACATTAACACTGAAGTCAGAACGATTTTCACCATTATTAACATTTTGCCGACACAGGTTTCTGATTTCTTTTCGGTTAAAGTACTTGAACTTGTGTCTAATTAGCTGTTAACGCGGTTAAAATAATCCTCACGCTTTGTTCTACCTTTAGTAGATACGAAAAATACACTTTAATGTTTCTATTGTCATTTCTTGTTGTACTGCTAATGCTCACTGGGAATGAATAAATTTATGATTGCAAAATTATTTCGATCATTTTCCACTTGACTTTGAATTCACAACAGCTCTTGAAAACGCGCCGATTTGAAATGAGCAGCCTTCGCAGATTTCCAGTTACTGCACTTTGCTGGTCTCCTCAGAATGAACTGACTTACAGCACTATACCTTACGTACTTCGCACACAGCATTCACCAATATACTATTCCACCTGTAGCGAGGGCTTTCCTGCTATAACCGCCACCCCAACTGGTTGTGGCTCGGTGGCTAGTAGACTCGGTACGGTCAGCCATACGTCCACACTCGAGCACCGATCGATCGGTGGGCGGTAGGTGGTTGCTTGTGCATGCTGCATATACGGATGGGAATGAATAATTTTTAGATTCATTCATAATGTCATGACACTTTAATGAATACGCGCACCTGGTTTATGAGAGTGTTCAAGAATGAAAAAAAAAAACAGCCCATCACCTTCGAAGACGACGACGGACATGCGGAAAACCGTTATGCAAAAGTGGGTTATCGATTGTTTCGACGGTGATGATTTGCTGTTCTAAATGCCAAAACACAACAGAGGTCTTTGTTTTAACGTTTAAGGCATGGTTGAACTTTCTATGCATGTTTGACGACTAGCAATGAAGATTTTTTTTTTAAATTAATTACTGTTTGTTGTTAGAGTTTATAATAAACAGCCGCCAGGCATTTTTCTCATAATGTGAAGGTTGCCCACAAGGTTGTTAATGTTGTACAGTCTCGATTTGTCTTTCAAAAAAACAGATTCTATGGTTTAACCTTAGTTCGAATGCAATTAGGTCAATACCTGTTCACTGTTAAGACATAAAGTAATTTGACACTTAGTCACCGGTGATTTTTGAAAATTAGTCTAAAGGATTTATTTTGTTTTATGAATAAATCAATGAGCGCAACTGATTTCATGATTCTAGAAAATTAAATTTTAAAATGTTGCTTTATTTTGAAATCGAGAAGTACTAAAACTGCATGATTGAGTGGTGCATTCACTATCTGAAAATGATAGAAATATTGATTTTTAACACATCTGTAATTTTCATAGGGTTACTGTTTGAACCTTGACCTGAACCTTTCTTCAAGTGTAGTTTTTGAATTTTTTCACGGTTCACTGAAACGTTTCAATTATATGGCAGCTGAAACTCTTCACTTTATTTCAAGGTACAACATGTTAACATTTTCGTTGCATTCGGTAATCAAGTGGAAGTGCGCAAACGCATTTTGTGCGAACGGCAGCAAAATCCGACGTTGTCGATACGCGATCTTGTCAAGAAACTCAAACTTGCAAAAAGCACCGTGTTTAGTGTTCGGAAATTGTTTGGCCAAGAGCCTGACTGAGGATCGGAGAGTGGTAGAGGGACAAACCGAAAAATATCCACCCGCCAAATGGACTAGAAGGTGGTAGCCATTATTGTGAATAATCCCAATTTTCTGTGCGAAATTTGGCTCGCAAAGTTGAAAAATCAAAATCATGTGAGCACGAAGTCAAAGCAGAGGCGTGGAATGAAGGCGTACAAAGTGAATAAGGTGTCCAACCGTGACGGCAACCAAAATTTAGCAGAAAGTCGTGCTAAGAAGCTTTACACCATTTTTTTACTAAAATTCTTTGTACCATAATAGAGATGCAACATAAGTACTCGTAGACTTTCAACACCTTCCGGGTTTGACTTTTTATACCGAAATTAAAAAAAAATAATAAGGCCGTGGCTGAGTATTTCCGGACAAAGATGGTGTTTAAATTCTTCAAAAACGTATTTGATTTGGCAGGCCATATGTAGCTGTAGTCGAATACAGGACAGGCTTTATTTGCAGACTACTTCAGTGCCTCGTACTCATGTACCCTAGTAAAAATCACATATCACAAAATACGATAGAATCTATTATTAAAGCACAGTGAAATGAATTATAACAGTTGAACAATTGAACTTGCCTAATTGAACATAGAATCTATTGTTGGGTCCTCCCTTAGCTCAGTCGGTAAAAGCGCAGCTACAAAACAACACCATGCTGGAGGTGGCTGGGTTCGATTCCCGTTCTGGTCTAGGAATTTTTCGTTAAGGAAAATTTCTCGACTCCCTGGGCATAGCGTATGATTGTACTTGCCACACAATCATATTAATGCAAAAATGGTGCTTGGCTTCGAAAGCTCTCAATTAATAACTGTGGAAGTGCCTTTAGAACACTAAGTTGAGAGCAAGCAATAAGCTAATTGTGAAAGCAATAAGCTTGAAATGCTAGAGAAGAAGATCTATTGTTGGGGGCAATTTTACTGAATAAATGAACGGTTGTTATGTATCTTAACAATAAAAAATTTCATTTTTCCTCGAATAATTTCTAACAAAAACCATTCATTTGATTGGTTCTTCAGTTTCAAAATGTTTGCAACAATGAACTTTATTGTCGATGTATTATGTTGACAATAGAATCATTTTAATGGAACTATACATGAACAGTATGGTTCATTATATGGTGGGCTCCGCGGTCAAGCGGTTAGTTGCGTCACCCGTCATTCAGGCGTTTGCCATGAAGTGAGGGATCCCCCCCCGCATGGACTTCCCCAAAAAAAAAATCCAAAAGGTACACTAGGTTTAGGAAATTTTCCTTTTTATTTCTCTCTTTTTTATATTTCCTCCTCCCCCTCCACCCAAAACAAACACCCGGAAAATAAATATAACGACAAAATTATTTCAATGGTTTCATTCTCTCAGTGAGAGTAACTTGAGCAACACGCATATCAATGAATACACTGATAGGCAAAATAAAGTGCCCACCTCATCGTTTTTTCAATTTCTCTCATTTACTTGGTTCAAATTAAAGTAAACACACTGTATTTTTTTATTATCTTATTTTTTATATTTTTTTTAAGTTTCACTTATGGAATACTAAAAAATATGTATTTTACTTAAAGAAAAAAAAATCAATTTGTGTTGAAAAAAAAAAAAAACAGTGACAAAATAAAGTGCCCACTTCAAAAATCGATATGTTTTCGATAAGTTTCCATTGGAAGACCCCTCGATTGTTTATGTTTTGATATTTTGACATGTTTTGAAGCAAACGGCTCAACCTGGTGCATTTGTATACGTGATCGCATTTGATTCAATTGAAAAAAAAATGGAGAACGCAGTGCTTTCGAAAGCAATTCCCTTGTGTATCCGAAAATTGGTCGTTCGTGATGTGCAAAACGGTGAATCGCACCGGGCTGTCGCTAAGAAGTACAGTATCAGTAAGGCAGCGGTTGGCAAAATTCTTCTGAAGCTTAAAACGTTTGGATCAGTGGTGGATCGCCCTGGCAGAGGCAGGAAGCGGAAAAACGGATGCGAGAACGGACACCAAGATCATGCGCGAAGTCAATAAGAACCCAAAGGTAACTGTCCGCGAGATCCAGGAAACCCTTCAGTTATCAGTTTCCGGTCGAACTGTTCGTCGCCGTCTCGTAGCACAGGGGTTGAATAGCAAACTTGCCCGGAAGCGCCCATTTATCAGCAAGGCAAACAAAACCAAGCGGCTTAAGTTTGCTAAGGAGCATGCTGATAAGCCCCTAGAGTTCTGGAAAACGGATCTCTAGACGGACGAATCAAAATTCGAGCTGTTTAACCGAAAGCGGCGGGTTCGTGTTTGGTGCAGATCGGGAGAGGAACTTCAGGAGCGCCACATCCAAGGCACGATGAAGCATGGAGGAGGAAATGTGATGGTCTGGGGTTTTTTTTTCGTGGGGTGGAGTAGGAAGCATTGTGAAAATCGACGGGATAATGACGGCAGATTCTTACATCAACATCCTGCGAGAAAATCTGGAGGTTTCGCTGATCCAGACGGGCCTTGAAGAGAAGTTCGTATTTCAGCACGACAACGACCCAAAGCATACTGCCAAGAAGACCAAGTCTTTCTTCCGGTCTTGTCGGATCAAACCGCTGGAATGGCGTCCACAAAGCCCGGACCTCAATCCCATCGAGAATTTGTGGGCGATTCTCGATGCCAGGGTTGACAAAACTGGTGTTACCAATAAAAATAACTATTTTGAAGCCCTGGAGCGCGCCTGGGAAGAGCTAGATCCACAGCACCTAAAGAACCTGATCGAGAGCATGTCGAAGCGCCTGGAAGAGGTCCTGAAGGCCAAAGGAGGACACATCAATTATTGAAATGCTTTTATTTTACTTTAATTTATGTTTTCTGTAGCCTAAATGAAGTGGGCACTTTATTATGTCACTGTTTTTTTTTTCAACACAAATTGATTTTTTTTTTCTTTAAGTAAAACTCCTTTTTTTTCAGTATTCCACAAGTGAAACTTAAAAAGAATATAAAAAATAAGATAATAAAAAAAATACAGTGTGTTTACTTTAATTTGAACCAAGTAAATGAGAGAAATTGAAAAAAGGATGAGGTGGGCACTTTATTTTGCCTATCAGTGTATGTATTGAAAGCACAAATTTTCATGACCGGTTCATTCACTTACAGCATGTGTGTGTGTGTGTGACAAGATTCAATTGTTGATCTCGTCTTCAAAGGAAATAAATATAAATACGCAATTCACCGCCAGACTGTCTTTCCCCGTGGATGTGTTGTTGTTGTTGCGTAAGACTTCAAATTTTTGTTTGCTTTCGTCGAAATTGGTACTGTTAGGAATACATTGGCTATTTATATTAGATAAATATTGTTCATTATGTTTTTTGTTGTTGGATTTGCAGGAAAAATGCGGAGAAACATGCGATTGACTGAATTTGAGCAAGGACAAGTAACCATCTTCCATGAACAAGGTCTGACTCTTCGGGAAATTGGCAGAAGAATAGGAAGGAGTAAGGATGTCGTACATAATTACTTACGGTTGAGTAAGAAATATGCCACTAAGAAGCGACCCGGACGTCCGTCTATCCTGACACCGAGGATGAAGAGGGAAATCAAACGGCTTGCAGTCCATCAAAGGCTGTGTCCGAGTGCCATCAAAGCCGAAATGAATCTTCCTATGTCCAAACGTCGGATTTGTCAGATTTTGAGTGAAAATCCCAACATTTCCTTTAGGAAAACGGCATCTGCACCAACACTTCTTGATCATCTCAAGCACCGTTTTGCCTTTGCTGAAAAATACCAGTTCTGGGAGGATGAGTAGTCTAATGTGGAGTTCAGTGATGAAAAGAAGTTCAAACTAGATGGGCCGGATGGTTTCAGTAGTCGCTGGTATGATGAAAGGCAAAACAGGCCAACTAAAGAAAAAATGAATTTTGATGGAGGTACCGTTATGATTTGGGCAGGATTTAGCGTATCTGCAAAGACACTCGTTTGTTTCATCTCAACACGGATAAACTCGGAAATGTATTTCTAGTTTCTGGAGGACCGGATAACGTTTCTTGTCATGCATTAACAGCAACAAAACACTTCTTGGACTTCCATAATATCCCTGTGCTGGAATGGCCGGCATGCAGTCCCGATTAAATCCAATCGAGAATGTTTGGGGCTTGCTTTCTCGCACAGTTTATGGTCAAGGAAGCAAGTATGACACGGTGAAAACATTGAAGTTAGCGATTCAGGATGAATGGTCTAAAACTTGATCCGAATGAATTGAAATCGTTCATAACTTCTTTGCCAAGACGTATGCAAGAGGTTATTTCTAAAAACGGAAATGCTACACATTACTGATTTTTTATTTTCTTGAATTGAAATTCGATAAATAAATGATACTGTTGAAATATTTGATCTTGTCTTTATATTTATTTCCCATGAGAAAAAATAAACTTTTGGATTGTTTTGAAATAACTCGTCTCAAAGGGAAAACAACTGATGACTTTTAACTTGCTGCTGAGTATGTATTGGAAAGCATTTGGTTTACACACAATAGAATGTAATATGAAAATTTTCAGAAAGTAGTTTGTCTTTATACTTATTTCCCGCACTGTATTAATGTATTTTTTTTAATGTGTCCAACAACTAATTCATTCATAATTGTATGGTTTTGTATGGTTTTGGCAGACTGACGACAATCTAAAAACGCGCTGTAGAACATTGCTTAGTGGTTCATCTATTAACACAACTCTTTTAAAAAATGAAGAGTTTATTCTAAACTTGGTAAGAATCCGGTTTTCTTGCTAAAACCGAGTTGGTAATTACCTTTCCCAATGCTCGGAACCAACTATTATGTGGTCGCTTGAACCAAAATATGTTTCAGATATTTATTTATGTAACTTTCTCCGTAAAATGCTGAGTTTTGATACCTACATTGCAAAAATCTAGTTTGTTCCAAAGTTGGCTCTTATCCACTACTTCCAGGGGTACACGGATTCGGCTACAAAGTGGCCATTCGATAATGAAAATGTCTCATTAGTTCATTTGTGTAAACCTGTTTTAAATTAACTAGAAAATAAGAAGAATGATTAGTAATTTCCATTTAATTCCAACTACCTTTATTGCTTATCTTGACAGATACGCGTATTTCGTCTACAATGTGCAGACTTCTTCAGTGTCGTGTACTAATACTCGACTATTAGTACACGACACTGAAGAAGTCTGCACATTGTAGACGAAATACGCGTATCTGTCAAGATAAGCAATAAAGGTAGTTGGAATTAAATGGAAATTACTAATCATTCTTCTTATTTTCTAGTTACAGGTATTCCACTAAACATCTCACACTCTCCATAATTCTGTTTTAAATTGCCAAACTTTGTAACCGTATTACTAAAATCGAATTAGTTCCATGCTTGGCCCTAATCCGCTTCGCCCAGGGGTATTTGAAGTCATACGGTTAAATTGTCATTAATACTTTCAATATTTATCCATTGGTGATATTGTCATTATCAATGACCATACTATTATTGTCAATGTATTTAAAAATGTAAATGTTACATTTTTTCGAGTACAATCTTTACCAAATTTAGCCTTCCATGTATGTTTATTAGATAACGTAGAAAATAACGTGTTTCTTTCAAATTGTGTACTTGATGATTTTTCCGATACAACCTGCAACTCGCAATTTGGCTCAAATTCTGACCAAAGGCTTAGGGTAAAATAGGGAACAATGGTTTTGTGATGCAGGGAGGTGAATTTTTTTTGCTCACTCAATTATGCCCGCAGAGTTTATACGTGAAAACAAATCAAATATTTCCGGACTCTGGGTTTCACAGGCGGGGACTGATTTGCATTTCTTTTGGTTTTGTTTCTTCTACTTCCAGTTTGTCTTCAACCCAATTCACGGCATGCATCACGTTACACGTCGAGGTCCCTCGTTTTTCCACCACATTCCGAAAGGAAACCAGTGGAATTATGGAAACAAAAAAATGCAGATAAAAGAACTTGAAAATTTCATTCGATTTCAAATTACCGTAAACTTTATGTGTGCTTATTATTTATGGAACAATGTTTATATGGGGTGGATATTCTTTATTCCATCTGTTTTTATGTCAGAACAAAGGAATTTTGACTATAAGAACTTCATCACATTAAAAAAACACTTTTACAAGCGTATTAGTAGAACGATTGCAATTGGAAAACTAGGAAAATTTAAATTAGCACTTCACTTGATCACTTAATTAAAAAAAAATAAAAAAATAAAAAACAGACTGAAGAAGTCTGTAAGTCGCAGACGAAATAGGCCGATCTATCAAAAAGATAAGCTTTCTGTACTGGAATTTAACGAAATTTGCTTGCGTTTACAAGTGCTGGTTTAAAAAAGTGTTTCAGTTTTTAATATTTTTATTTTTTAAAGTGGTCAAGTGAAGTGTTCATTTAGTTATCCAATTACAAGAACCTTCTTTGCAGACACCCTAGCAAAAACTGGATTTGGAAACATGCACGCATTCATAATGTGCGCATTAAAAAAACGCTACTAAATGTTCCGATTTTTCATGCCCCAATGTGGATGCCCCTATGGGCGGGGAGAATAGCTCGCCCTCTATTCACAAACTGTTAGCAATGGGGAGTTGGCATTCCCACTCTCCCCATCCAGAGTGCTTCAATTGGGTGCCCTGATGGTCCCTCCCATTCCCATTCAATATTTATATAATAGTGTATATATTTATGTAAATGAAAAATACTACAAGCATTCGTATCTATTATATATGATCTTCATTCGGTTGATCCTGAAATGCAATAAATGTTGTAAAGTTTTAAACTGTAGAGTTCTGTGGTTCCGCGCATAAGCACGTTTGCGTTCGTTTTCAGCGATAGCAGCAAGTCACCAAAATCTTGATCTGAGATATCTGTAAAAGTTTGCAAAATTTATTGAAATTTTACAAAACTAACATTTATACATTTTAATTTACTGTTGCCGTGGTCATTATATGCTGCTTTATGCTGATTTTATAATGGTTATTGCTCCTGAGTTAGGAAAATAGGGAAGATTTAATTGAAAAGGGAGTTAAAGACAAATGGACATAAAAAAACAATAAGTTATGTTTAAATCATCTACTATATGAAGTAAAATCAATAAAACAATATTATCAAATATAATGATATTGTGAGTAATGATAAGTATTGGCAAAGATTGAACTGTTAAATCAGACACTAGCCAAATGGCACACAACGCTGCATGAGTCAGATCAGATCAGATTTGATAAAATGTCCATTTGCAATCCGGTTATGAAAAATACATTCAGTAATAAATGCTAAAGCTTACCACAGATTCCGTTGCAGCTTCTTGTATTCAAGGCACTAGATACTTCTGAATCATAAGAGGAGAAGAAAGGATCAAAATGATAATTGGACATATAAGACATAATAATGAAAGTATATATAACCTATAAGGTAAAATTTATATAATTATTTTTATGTTAATATATGTATCACGAAAACACAAGTAATAATAAAAATGGTAATGATAATGATAAACATGAATGGTAATGGTAATGAATAAACAATATCATACAAGAAACAATATCATATAAGAAACAATATCATATAAGATAAGTGAAGGGATATTATAATATGGACTGAACATTACATGTTTGCCGACTGCTGTTTTGTTGCAATTGTAGAAAAACTTGCCCATCCATTATGAACCAAGAAATTTAAACAATGTTTGACAGCCATGAGAAAAAAAAAGAGTTTTAAATTTTAATTTTTTTACAATACCTGATGACGTGGAAGACCTGAAATGCATCATGCAAAAGACAGTACATCCCAAATTTCGATAACCTGAAACCAATTTATATGCAATAATATACTTTCATATCATAACAACAAAAGAGATAAAAAATGTATTTTGCCTCTATTTGCCCTAATGTCCTTTCATGTTATTAGGGTGGATTCTAAGACAAGGAAGATCGCAAAGCGCGCTGCAACTACGAACCTAATATTAATAGTAAAATTCTCAATGTGTCCTCCAGGCAGTCCTCTGTAGCAGATGGAAAAACTACTTGATGTGATATTTCCACAATAGAACAGACTCTTAGCTTACTCTTGACCAAGAATCCCTACTAAGCCCTTGCAGCACGACAAGTTCATTGCATTAGGTAACGCAGAAACTTACATGCTTCTTTTAAACTGTATACGATTGAGGGACCTGGCAAAATAAGAATCCGTAGATGCACCCCGTGCCCTCTGGCAACTTTGCTTCTATTCACGGCCAAGCTCATTGATTTTGCACCACGCGGGGGAGACTTGGTCCTATACCCAATGATTTCAGTATCTTCAATCCGATCAACCATCGCTACATTTTGTGATACAGTGCTAGACATTCGTTTAGTCGCACCTATTCGATTCCAATAGTATTCGGTAAACTTTCTTGCACACTTAGATTTTTTTTACAGAAATCTGTAAAAGTTTACCGAATTCTCAACAGCTGAACGTTCGGCAATCCAATTTAACGGATTTCGGTGAAATTTTACAGTTGTCTGTAAAAAAAACTTTACCGAAATAAGTTGAAATGGATTGCCAAACGTTCAGCTGTTGAGAATTGGGTAAACTTTTACAGATTTCTGTAAAAAAATCTGAGTGTATGGGAAGTACGCTCATCTCACCAACACATATACCACTACGGTATTAATGGAAGCAAAGAAATAAACGTCATTTCTACCTAAGACATACGTTTAGCCGCAGTGCAAAAAAGAGAATTTTACTTGTTCTTACGGTGTTATTTTAAGAATTTTTGGAAATATTGTCTCGTAGTTTTCATTTCGGAAGGTAAGTTGAAGATGTGTGTTGCTAAATGTTGATTTAACATAAGATTTGTGAACGCTTTATAGAAATGGCGAAAGGCACTCGATTGATGGAGGAGGAAAGGCGAATTATAACGTTGTTTAAGGCAGAGGTCTACTCGGTCAATCCCCAAAGAAGCCAATCGATCCGAAAAAGTAATTCGGATTTTTTTCAGCAAGGGTGCACAATATGGTGTGAAACGTCCTACAACAGGACGAAGTAGAATATCTTTGCGGCTAAAAGGACAAATAAGACACGAAGCTACTACAAATTGGTTATCCTGCTCGCAAATAAAAGAAAAATTGGATGTTCCAGTAACGACCAGACATATCGCGCGTATTTTGAACGAATCTCCGAACATCAAATGGACGAAACTTCAAAGTAAACCGAACCTCACATGTTCCCATAAGCAGAACCGGCTTAAATTTGCGACGGAAATCATGGAATGGAAACCCGAATGGCGAAATGTGATCTTTTCGGAAGAAAAAAAGTTTAATCCGGACGGGACCGGATTGCTTCAGCTGCTATTGGCATAATTTAATCCAAAAAGAGATCCAAACGTAATTTTGGGGGTGGAAGTTTGATGGCGTGGGGAGCCTTTTCTTACAATGCCAAACTTCCAATTTGTTTAATTTCGAAAAGAATGAATTCCGAAATGTATCTGGATCTGCTGGAGGATGTTTTGGTCGGATACATGGAGAACGACGCAACAGATGAAATAATTTTTCAGCAGGACAACGCATCGATCCATGTGTCTAAGCAATCCACCAATTTGCTGACCAAAACATTCCACTGCTGGAATGGCCGGCCTGCAGTCCCGATTGCAACCCTATAGAGAACCTCTGGGGTATCCTAGCCGGGATGGTGTATGCAAATGGACGACAATTTAACAGTTGAAAGACTAGGAAAATCTAAATTAACACTTCACTTGATAACTTTTTCTAAAAAAAAAAAAACTGAAACACTTTTTTAAACCATCACTAGTAAACGCGAGCAAATTCCGTTAAATTCCACTACAGATAGCTTATCTTTTGACAGATAGGCCTATTTCGTTTGCGACTTACAGACTTCTTCAGTGTCGAGTGCTCGACTGTCTTAACAGTGTTTCCAGCCTAAAGGCAGCTATTTAGGAGTGTTGGGTCAAAATTGACATGGAAACACTACAAAAGCTATCCGATTCGATGCCAAATCGGATTTTTGAGGTTATCCCAAAAGAAAGAGGCCATACCCAAATACTAACTATGGATGAACTTCGAAATTTGTCACTCAGCGTTACTATTTTTTATAATTTATAAGGTGCGGATAAACGAATGTCCAACCTATATTCTTATTTTTTTCGATTTTCTGAACTAAAAATAAATGTTTGATTATCTTGAACATTGTATTTGATGATAATAAATGGGTTGTTTCCAAAACCAAAAAATATGAACAAATTGGTTTATTTTTTTAAAACGAAGAAAAAATGGGGTTCGGCTAAACGAATGTCTAGCACTGTATAGTAAACGTATTATTTGAGATATCTCAATGCAGACGTCTTCCAAATTCGGCATATCGACAGGCAATCGCTGGAGACCCACCTGGTACCTGATAGCAAGATGCTTAGCGGCGGACCGGAAGATTTGATGAGCTAACTCCCCCAGGGGAAGTCGAAAAAATTTCCAACCCGAAAAACTCCCCTGACCGGACCGGGAATCAAACCCGTCGCCTTGGCTTGGTAAACCGTGCTGAGCTACCTAAGGCCTCTTGTGGAAGACAAGAGTTTCAAAAAGTTCATACTTTGACTGAAAATGTATCTTCCCGTCTAAATTCGATATCTGGATCAGTGGGCATTGGTTGGTTGTGCTACTAGGATTAGTGCTGATGCTCATTCTGGAATGCCGTTTACTCGCACAATGACGGCTTCGAACAATTTTGTTCATATGGGCAGATTTTCTTAGCTGATTAAGGCTAGCTTAGTCGGGAAAGACGCAGCTACAAATTAACACCATGCTGGAGGTGGCTGGGTTCGATTCCACGTCTGGTCTAAGAATCTTTCGTTAAGGAAAATTTCTCGACTCCCTGGGCATAGGGTATGATTTTACTTGCCACACAACTATACTAATGCCAAAATGGTTCCTAACATCGAAAGCTCCCAATTAAAATAACGGCAAAGGGTAAATGCACCCTTCTTTTTGGGGAAATGCTCCTTAAACTTTGGAAAAATGCTCCTTAGATGCGTTGGCCCGGTATAATGCAATCGGAGGTATTAACCTTCTGGTTAGCGCTTGCCGGGTGTTTTGACGGGTCTTAAGTTTCTTCAAGATTGTATAGTTTTGACAGGTTTTATGTTTCTGAATTTAAGAGTTGGCAAAACGAAATTAAGACCCGTCAGAACGAAATTAAGACTCTTCAAAATTAAATTAGAACTCGTCAAAATGAAATTTGAACCCGTCAAAACTACCTACAAGATTGCGGAGCGAAGCTCTGCTATACAATCTTGAAAAAACTTAAGACCCGTCAAAACAACCGGCAAGCGCTAACCAGAAGGTTAATACCTCCGATTGCATTATACCGGGCAAACGCATCTAAGGAGCATTTCCCCTAAAAGAGGGGTGCATTTACCCTGCTGCCGTTATGTGGAAGTACATTAGAACACTAAGTTGAGAGCAAGCAATAAGCTAATTGTGAAAGCAATAAGCTTGAAACGCTAAGAAAGAAGAAGAAGAAATGCTTCTAAAAAATGTCCTATTTACATCAATAATGGGCCAGTTATATTTTGTAGTTCTGATTATATCGATATTTACACTAACGCTGCATCCAGCAGCCACGCCTATTGCGGGGTAGCTCCGACGTTTTAAAAATACTTGAATTATCTCCGATGACATCGTGTTTCAACGATGTCCATTTCATGGTCACATACAACAAAACTTTCTCCAGAGGAACTGTGTGTCCTCTATCTCCCATTCAGTCAGTAGAAATCAATTTCGCGCTCGATTCGTATCTTTTTGAACGTGACATAAATCTTGATTGTGCTAAATACAAAGCAACTCGTACATCGAAACATTATTTTTCCTTCGAGATCTTTAGTTCAATCTCAACATATTGACAAGTCCAAGTGAGGTATGGTATCGAAAATATCAAAAATTGAAATGAATGATTACGCTCCGCTATCTTTTAAATTTTATTCAGTTCGTCAGTATCACCATTATATACGAAAACATTCCTCCACATTGCCTACTGCTGAGCTATCCATCGAAGGTAATTGGATTCCCTCAACAAAAGTGTTTCAGTTTTTAATATATATTTTTTTGAAAAGTGATCAAGTGATGTGTTAATTTAGTTTTCCAATTACTAGAACCTTCTTTGCAGACACCCTAGCAAAAACTGGATTTGGAAACATGCACGCATTGATAATGTACGCATTAAAAAAAACGCTACTACTCAATCGGGTGCCCTGATGGTCCCTCCCATTCCCATTCAATATTTATATAATAGTGTATATATTTATGTAAATGAAAAATACCACAAGCATTCGTATCTATTATATATGATCTTCATTCGGTTGATCCTGAAATGCAAGAAATGTTGCAAAGTTTTAAACTGTAGAGTTCTGTGGTTCCGCGCATAAGCACTTTGCGTTCGTTTTCAGCGATGGCAGCAATTCACCAAAATCTTGATTTGATGCTGATGCTGATTTTATAATGGTTATTGCTCCTGAGTTAGGAAAATAGGGAAGATTTAATTGAAAAGGGAGTTAAAGACTAATGGACATAAAAAAACAATAAGTAATGTTTAAATCATCTACTATATGAAGTAAAATCAATAAAACAATATTATCAAATATAATGATATTGTGAGTAATGATAAGTTATGACAAAGATTGAACTGTTAAATCAGACACTAGCCAAATGACACACATCGCTGCATGAGTCAGATCAGATAAGATTTGATAAAATGTCCATTTGCAATCCGGTTATGAAAAATACATTTAGTAATAAATGCAAAAGCTTACCACAGATTCCGTTGCAGCTTCTTGTATTCAAGGCACTAGATACTTCTAAATCATAAGAGGAGGACATATAAGACATAATAATGAAAGTATATATAACCTATAAGGTAAAATTTATATAATTATTTTTATGTTAATATATGTATCACGAAAACACAAATAATAATAAAAATGGTAATGATAATGATAAACATGAATGGTAATGGTAATGAATAAACAATATCATACAAGAAACAATATCATATAAGATAAGTGAAGGGATATTATAATATGAACTGAAAATTACATGTTTGCCGACTGCTGTTTTGTTGCAATTGTAGAAAAACTTGCGCATCCATTATGAATCAAAAAATGTAGACAATGTTTGACAGCCATGAGAAAAAAAATGAGTTTTAAATTTTAATTTTTTTACAATACCTGATGACGTGGAAGACCTGAAATACGTCATGCAAAAGACAGTACATCCCAAATTTCGATAACCTGAAACCAATTTATATGCAATAATATACTTTCACATCATAACAACAAAAAAGATAAAAAATGTATTCTTCCTCTATTTCCCCTAATGTTCTTTTATGTTATTAGGGTGAATCTAAGGCAAGGAAGATCGCAAAGCGCGCTGCAACTACGAACCTAATATTAATAGTAAAATTCTCAATGTGTCCTCCAGGCACATGATCCTCTGTAGCAGATGGAAAAACTACTTGATGTGATATTTCCACAGTGGAACTGACTCTTAGCTTACTCTTGACCAAGAATCCCTACTGAGCCCTTGCGGCACGACAAGTCGGCCAGTTCATCGCATTAGATAACGCAGAATCTTACATGCTTCTTTTAAACTGTATACGATTGAGGAACCTGGCAAAATAAGAATCCGTAGATGCACCCCGTGCCCTCTGGCAACTTTGCTTCTATTCACGTCCAAGCTCATTGATTTTGCACCACGCGGGGGAGACTTGGTCCTATACCCAATGATATCACTATCTTCAATCCGCTCAACCATCGCTACATTTTGTGATACAGTGCTAGACATTCGTTTAGTCGCACCTATTCGATTCCAATAGTATTCGGTAAATTGAATACATATAGTTTTTGATCGGGTTATATGTTTGTTCTATAGGCAGTAGAGCTAAGGCACTTTCTTGCACACTTAGATTTTTTTTACAGAAATCTGTAAAAGTTTACCGAGTTCTCAACAGCTGACGTTCGGCAATCCAATTTAACGGATTTCGGTGAAATTTTACAGTTGTCTGTAAAAAAATTACCGGATTTCGGTAAAACTTTACCGAAATAAGTTGAAATGGATTGCCGAACGTTCAGCTGTTGAGAATTGGGTAAACTTTTACAGATTTCTGTAAAAAAAATCTGAGTGTGTGGGAAGTACGCTCATCTCACCAACACATACACCACTACGGTATTAAAAGAAGCAAACAAATAAACGTCATTTCTACCTAAGACATACGTTTAGCCGCAGTGCAAAAAAAAAGAATTTTACGTATTGTTACGGTGTTATTTTGAAATTTTTTGGAAATATTGTCTCGTAGTTTTCATTTCGAAAGGTAAGTTGAAGATGTGTGTTGGAAAATGTTGATTTAACATAAGATTTGTGAACGCTTTTTAGAAATGGCGAAAGGCACTCGATTGATGGAAGAGGAAAGGCGAATTATAACGTTCTTTAAGGCAGAGGTCTACTCGGTCAATCCCCAAAAAAGCCAATCGATCCGAAAAAGTAATTCGGATTTTTTTCAGCAACGGTGCACAATATGGTGTGAAACGTCCTACAACAGGACGAAGTAGAATATCTTTGCGGCTAAAAGGACAAATAAGACACGAAGCTACTACAAATTGGTTATCCTGCTCGCAAATAAAAGAAAAATTTGATGTTCCAGTAACGACCAGACATATCGCGCGTATTTTGAACGAATCTCCGAACATCAAATGGACGAAACTTCAAAGTAAACCGAACCTCACATGTTCCCATAAGCAGAACCGGCTTAAATTTGCGACGGAATACATGGAATGGAAATCCGAATGGCGAAATGTGATCTTTTCGGAAGAAAAAAGTTTAATCCGGACGGGATCGGATTGCTTCAGCTGCTATTGGCATAATTTAATCCAAAAAGACATCGTTAGATCCAAACGTAATTTTGGGGGTGGAAGTTTGATGGTGTGGGGAATGAATTCCGAAATGTATCTGGATCTGCTGGAGGATGTTTTGGTCGGATACATGGAGAACGACGCAACAGATGAAATAATTTTTCAGCAGGACAACGCATCGATCCATGTGTCTAAGCAATCCACCAATTTGCTGACCAAAACATTCCACTGCTGGAATGGCCGGCCTGCAGTCCCGATTGCAACCCTATAGAGAACCTCTGGGGTATCCTAGCCGGGATGGTGTATGCAAATGGACGACAATTTAACAGTTGAAAGACTAGGAAAATCTAAATTAACACTTCACTTGATAACTTTTTCTAAAAAAAAAAAAAAACTGAAACACTTTTTTAAACTATCACTAGTAAACGCGAGCAAATTCCGTTAAATTCCACTACAGATAGCTTATCTTTTGACAGATAGGCCTATTTCGTCTGCGACTTACAAACTTCTTCAGTGTCGAGTACTCGACTGTCTTAACAGTGTTTCCAGCCTAAAGGCAGCTATTTAGGAGTGTTGGGTCAAAATTGACATGGAAACACTACAAAAGCTATCCGATTCGATGCCAAATCGGATTTTTGAGGTTATCCCAAAAGAAAGAGGCCATACCCAAATACTAACTATGGATGAACTTCGAAATTTGTCACTCAGCGTTACTATTTTTTATAATTTATAAGGTGCGGATAAACGAATGTCTAACCTATATTCTTATTTTTTTCGATTTTCTGAACTAAAAATAAATGTTTGATTATCTTGAACATTGTATTTGATGAAAATATATGGGTTGTTTCCAAAACCAAAAAATATGAACAAATTGGTTTATTTTTATAAAAACGAAGAAAAAATGGGATTCGGCTAAACGAATGTCTAGCACTGTATAGTAAACGTATTAATATTATTTGAGATAACTCAATGCAGACGTCTTCCAAATTCGGCATATCGACAGGCAATCGCTGGAGACCCACCTGGTACCTGATAGCAAGATGCTTAGCGGCGGACCGGAAGATTTGATGAGCTAACTCCCCCAGGGGAAGTCGAAAAAATTTCCAACCCGAAAAACTCCCCTGACCGGACCGGGAATCAAACCCGCCGCCTTGGCTTGGTAAACCGTGCTGAGCTACCTAAGGCCTCTTGTGGAAGACAAGAGTTTCAAAAAGTTCATACTTTGACTGAAAATGTATCTTCCCGTCTAAATTCGTTTTCTGGATCAGTGGGCATTGGTTGGTTGTGCTACTAGGATTAGTGCTGATGCTCATTCTGGAATGCCGTTTACTCGCACAATGACGGCTTCGAACAATTTTGTTCATATGGGCAGATTTTCTTAGCTGATTAAGGCTAGCTTAGTCGGGAAAGACGCAGCTACAAATTAACACCATGCTGGAGGTGGCTGGGTTCGATTCCACGTCTGGTCTAAGAATCTTTCGTTATGAAAATTTCTGGACTCCCTGGGCATAGGGTATGATTTTACTTGCCACACATCTATACTAATGCCAAAATGGTTCCTAACATCGAAAGCTCCCAATTAAAATAACGGCAAAGGGTAAATGCACCCTTCTTTTTGGGGAAATGCTTCTTAAACTTTGGAAAAATGCTCCTTAGATGCGTTGGCCCGGTATAATGCAATCGGAGGTATTAACCTTCTGGTTAGCGCTTGCCGGGTGTTTTGACGGGTCTTAAGTTTCTTCAAGATTGTATAGTTTTGACGGGTTTTATGTTTCTGAATTTAAGAGTCGGCAAAACGAAATTAAGACCCGTCAGAACGAAATTAAGACTCTTCAAAATTAAATTAGAACTCGTCAAAATGAAATTTGAACCCGTCAAAACTACCTACAAGATTGCGGAGCGAAGCTCTGCTAAACAATCTTGAAAAAACTTAAGGCCCGTCAAAACAACCGGCAAGCGCTAACCAGAAGGTTAATACTTCCGATTGCATTATACCGGGCAAACGCATCTAAGGAGCATTTTTCCAAAGTTTAAGGAGCAATTTCCCTAAAAGAAGGGTGCATTAACCCTGCTGCCATTATGTGGAAGTATATTTAGAACACTAAGTTGAGAACAAGCAATAAGCTAATTGTGAAACCAATAAGCTTGTCTAAAAAATGTCCTATTTACATCAATAATAGGCCAGTTATATTTTGTAGTTCTGATTATATCGATATTTACACTAACGCTGCATCCAGCAGCCACGCATATTGCGGGGTAGCTCCGACGTTTTAAAAATACTTGAATTATCTCCGATGACATCGTGTTTCAACGATGTCCATTTCATGGTCACATACAACAAAACTTTCTCCAGAGGAACTGTGTGTCCTCTATCTCCCATTCAGTCAGTAGAAATCAATTTCGCGCTCGATTCGTATCTTTTTGAACGTGACATAAATCTTGATTGTGCTAAATACAAAGCAACTCGTACATCGAAACATTATTTTTCCTTCGAGATCTTTAATTCAATCTCAACATATTGACAAGTCCAAGTGAGGTATGGTATCGAAAATATCAAAAATTGAAATGAATGATTACGCTCCGCTATCTTTTAAATTTTATTCAGTGCGTCAGTATCACCATTATATACGAAAACATGGCCCTTTTGAAAACATTTAATTTTGCTTAAGCTCTGGACCCCATTTTTACCGAGCGCCATCTACGATTACAAACCTCAGCTTAAATTTACTTGGATTCCTCAGTACTTTCGAGATGTTTCAACAACCTGCAGGAGAAATGAACCAAAAACCCTCTACCCTACACCACAGAGCGTCAAACGGTGTCAGTCGTGCGTCCGAGTGTGGTCATGATTTGAATATCAACTAACCTCAGCTTCGGTTCTGAACCAAACCCGTCTGGCACCTAGTTGAATGGGAAGCGAGAACATCGAGAGAAAATTACTTTTTTAAATTAACATGCTAAAAATTAATAAGTAATATTTCAATCCCAACTGTTGAAGGGCTGAATAATTTCCAACGTTTCTAACAACACCGGTCGCAAAAAGTAACAAAACTCAGGGCAAGTTGCTGAACATCTTCATTCGGGCTTGAGTGATGGATGATCGGTTGATCGATGACGACAAACGTGCTAGATAATGTCTTGGTTGACCGTTACTATATATTTTGCACTTTATAATGCTATCGTAAGAAGGCTGATGAGCTGGAGCTATGAATAGTTCATTCGAAATCATAAAATTCATCATCCATGAGCAGAGTGAACGTTGGAGATCGCTAACAGGTGTGATCAAGCCACAACAACAACGGATATGAATAATATCGTCGGTAGTGCGAGACGCTATTGCAACAATGGGCGACCGGAATGGTTGTTTAAGGGAGGCGGTGTGTAGAAATATTTGCGGTTTGTTTCAATTATTATATTATGGAACTGCAACCGCTATGCTGTGCCGTGATTCAATGTCAATGTGCGCACACGAATAACCGAAGGTGCTGCATAATCATGCGTCGGAGGGGCCTGTTCAAGCAGTACTGATTCCATTTTTACAGCTTGGGAAGCGACGCATGCATTGGCAAAGCAGAATCACATGAAACATCAGATTTTTCCACTACAAGAAGAATTTCAATTGATTGCATTTGTTAATAGCCCATTGTTGCATTTGCTTAAAGTTTTCATGAGGGTGGGTGTTGTTTTTCTATCAGTACAAGTTGCTTTTGTTGAGTGTTTGTATATTCACATCGTTGTCCCTGCTTAAGGTTCCATCATTGCCTAACGAATTTATTAAGAAACCAAATAGTTTGGATAATCATAGGTGGATGAAAATTCTGTATGGTGCTCTTCTTGTAACGGTTAACCTTTATTTGTCTCCACTTTCATCGATCATTTTGACACTATTTGAGATTGCCATGGGAACTGTTTTGTATTTAATTAAAGTACC
This sequence comes from Aedes koreicus, assembly GCA_024533555.2. Taxonomy (NCBI): domain Eukaryota; kingdom Metazoa; phylum Arthropoda; class Insecta; order Diptera; family Culicidae; genus Aedes; species Aedes koreicus. The sequence continues at coordinate 766,307 of JAHHFK020004889.1, read as the reverse complement.
TAGCGCCTATTTATATCACATTTATACATTTGTATCTACAGAATGACAACCCGCTGAGCATGCTTTCAGTTGAAAGGGCAATTCATCGCTTGCTCCATGTGAACACAGTATCCTCCAGTGGCCCTGTAATTTATTTATTCGATTCGAATCAACTCAACTCAACTCAACTCAATGTGATCGCTACTCACTCATCCGGCGTATCCTGCCCGATATGGTAATGTTTCATCCTACCCCGTATTCGACTGGAATATCGTAAAGGTGCAAATGGTATCCGATTGTTGCGCACACAACCCGTCGGGCAGTCGAAAGCCATCGTCCGTGTACCGGAAAACACTGCATTGGCTAGATAACACACGCTAAGGAAGTGGCTGCATCGGGCTCGCTCTATTTGAATTCAACAAAAATATTTCAAAGATCATTTCTTGAAAAATATCAAGCAATACTCACTAATGGAATTGCCCGTGCAGTACGGTTGTGTCTGGCCACCGTTGATGCAAAAATCTATCGTTCCGGTAAACGAGCTCTGCCCGAGGAAACCCGCATTGGTGTGAATAATCTGTACCACTCTGGCATCGTCTTTGGTCAGGCGGAACCGATTCGATGCATGCTTCTCTATCAGTGGTCGTGCTGGATCTAAACCTGATAATTGTGACCATAATTCGCGAAAAAAAATGCCAACGGTTAAACAAATTTAGCTGTGTCTCTGCTTATATCTAATAGAGTTAGTCATTGTCACAACGGAAACACATAACGGTAGATCACGATAAACAAGCTGTCAATCAAACATAATTTCATCGAAAGAAAAGCAATCCCAGCATGGTTCGATGTAACCTCATGCAGTGCATATTCACCTACCTATTATTTTGTACTGTCGTTTGGTTAAATGGTGGGACATCATGCCGCAGATGTGAGCACCGAGTGAATGACCCACGCACGTGATCTGCTTGCTGAGGCTCCCAGTGAAGGTAATAAAAGAGTACAGCTGTGAAAATGCAACTTTTTAGCAAACAATTGATATCAATTGAACGTGTGTTTACAACACTGTAACCCTTGTTAGGAGATATGCAAAATAATAGAAGAAGCATAATTACCTGAGCCGTACATTGCGAGACTAGCTTCGTGTTGGAGAGTGACGACAGGTAGCACGGGTACTGCGAGATGCGCTCCCAATCCACGGCGAACACGTTGTACTTGCGAGAGAGGTAAGCTTATGGGGTGAATTTTGTTGTGCGAGAGCAAAACGAAATGAATGAGCATTTGTTAGGTTCTGTGGGTGGATCTTTTAGTGGGATGGTTAAGTGAGCTTTTGAGAGCTTTTGGGGTTGCTTATTTATAACCATTCTGGGACTGGTGCTTTGTTTATGAATGGAAATATTTAACACCACCAGGAATGGGATATCACCAAAGTTACATTTTAGGTTTTATAAAGTAGTTCAAGGCTAATTGATACCAAAATTTATCATATACTGGCTCTTGCCTCAATAAGGCGAATTGTAATGGATTTCAAAAAGTGTTTGTGATTTTAGAAAAAGTAACGCAACGGTGTATCAAAAATCCCTCGTAAGGTAAGGTTTCGTATCGCGAAAAGCTAATTCAAGTGTTATCAAGGAGTTGGTAACCTTTTCCCTACATTGTTTAATCAATTTTCAAGTAATTTTTTTAAACGGCTTAAAAATTGTTAATTTAAATCGAGGAAAATAATAAAATATTTCTTGATGATTTTTTATGAAACTTTGCGTTATTTTCTCAAAAATAAGTCATAAGTCATAAGTCGATCACCTTCAATACCCCCACCAAAACCTCAGCTACACAGAGACAAATTTGATAGCCAATTTTACCATTATTGGGGGTTAGGACGACTATTGCAGTATAGTGATTTTGAACCGACTATGATCATAGTCAAAACTACCATTAAAATAGTTGATCCAACATTTGCCATAATGTCGGAATAGTCCTTGTTACCATGATCATAGTCAAGAATGCAATGAACGTGGTCCATTTTCATGATTATTGTAACCATTATATGCAAAAGTCATCTTGACCATGATTTAATTGTCGGTATAGCGATAGAATTTTTCTCAGAGTAGGTTTGAATTTATCTGTTTATTCGATTTTAAAAAGAGTTTAAGTTTGAGACATTTCAAGGTTGGTAAGCTTCCAAAAAGTTAACAATGGAAGCATTGAGGATTAATGAGAAACTATATTGATAGAACTTTTGCGGTAGGAAAAAAACTGTGAAAATGTTTAAACTTTAATATTGGGTTATTAAGAGTAACGTATGACTTATTTCAGTTGACAGTATGTTTGTATATGTTTACTTTCAAGTGCCTTGAAAATCGAAACTGTTTTATTGCAAATTTGTAAACATGTGCGCCAAGAAATTATTAAAAGTTTGCTGCTGGCCCAGAAGACGCCGAAGGAGATTGCCAAGGTGGTAGGATGTCATTTGACCACAGTTTATCGCATCAAAAAGTCCCTACAGTACGTTCCATCAAGAAACTTGCCAAGAAGACCAACGTTTTTGAAAAATTCATGTGAAAAATCATCAAAAAAGACTTGCACACATCTTCCAGAGCAAGAGTAAAGCTCCACATAATTACAAAGAGGATAAAGGAACTATCAGTAACTCGTTCGAAAAAATTGATTTATTTGTTGAGCGACAAGAAGCTCCAAAGGATGCTGAAGAAGAAGACCGAGGGAAAAGTGGCTACATCGTTGCGTGCGCTTGGCCGGGAGGTCGGTTCAACCGGTCAAACAGTGAAAAAGTACCTGTCGAACATGAACATACATGTCAGGAAGCAGAAGTCGTGTCCACTGGTTTCGTAGTTGCAGGCAATAACGCAGCGGCAGCGGCTGAATAAGATGGTCAACTCGATTTTCCCGGCGAATCACGACGTGGCGGTGGTGATGGACGACGAGACCGATCTCACCCTGGATGGCAACGACTGGCAGGGCACTTCGTATTTTACTTCCCCCACGAAGGAAGTGAGCTCCGAGGCGAAGATCATTTCACACACCAAGTTTCCCTTGAAGGTGCTGCTGTGGCTGACAATCAGCGAGAAGGGGTTGTCAAAGCAGCTCTTCTTTCGCTTCGGACTGGCCGTGAACGGGGAAATTTATAGTACGAAATGCCGGCCCACTACTCGAAGCGATCATTGGAGGAGATGAAGCGCCTGGATATCGATGTGAAGGGTAAGATGTATCTCAACAATTTTGTCGCGAAAATTGAGGAGGAATTGATAAATAGAACGAAGAAAAAACTCAAAAACATGCATACAAATGAAGCACTGAGGGCGAGTTCGTCATTATTATGAAGCAAAGGAGGGCTTATGTGGTCAGATGAAGTATATAGAACATACAAAGTTTCAGAAAAAGGTCCGAATATGGCTTGCACTCAGTCCGCTTGGAATTTCGGAGCCGATATTTATCAAATCGGGCTTAGCCGGGAATTCCGATGGGTATGTCATCTTTTGAATGCTCAAAGTAGTTGTTTTAATCAACAATAAAAAGAAAACAAAACTGTGGACGCCTCTTAGGCGAATGCCATAGCTTTTGTACAAAAGGCAGATAACCTTCCGAATGTACCAGAACTGCATAAAATTGAGGATTTATGTGCTAATTTCAAACGGAACGTATGTATATGCCAATAATTTTCGACCAAAAACCATCAGATTGATAGAATCAATATCGAGCTCGGGAAAATGCCAGCATCCACTTTTCGACAGCAATGGCTGCAAACTGGCGCAAACATGCTCAAAATGGTCCCTAATGTTTTTTTATATTAAATGAATATACAGACAAATGTTCCCATACAAAAGCAAAATTAATAAATGCTGCTCTAGTTATTGACATAAAGTTCTGTCCAGTTAGCATCCGGAATCACTTATTGTGTTGCAGCGGCACGGAAAGTGACCGCTGCTAGAATTTCTTTACAGCGGTTTGTTTACCAAGGCGCCCACTTTCTGTCGTATATATTTCAGGGTGTTTCGTGCAGTGAGTCAAAAAATATTCCAGATGGAAGCCTAGAGGAGAGAAAAAAATCTGCACACCTACGTTGATAATCCACGTTACTTAATCCGTGGTCCGCAATAAACATTGCAAAAACGTTGAAAATCGCCAATTGAACCGTGTATAATGTACTCAAACGTTTCAGGGAGCGAAAGAGCGTGGATCGAGTGCCTCAAGATAAGCGTCGTAGTGGAACATATGACCGCAAGCTGAACCAGAAGGTGTTAAGACCCATCAGAGCAAACCCTGGACTATCAGATTATGAAATCGTACAAAAATACGCTGCTGCTCGCAGTACCGTTCGAAGAATTCGTTTGCAAGCAGGATATCGTTCTTATCGAGCCAGCAAGCAACCAAACAGAACGTTGAAGCAAAGTTTCGTCACCAAAACTCGAGCTCGGAAATTGTACCAGCAGGTTTTGACGAAGTACCAAGGATGCCTGCTCATCGACGATGAATCCTACGTTAAAATGGATTTCGGACTGCTTCCTGGCCAAATATTCTACATGGCGGCGGCACGAGGAGATGTTCCTGTGAAGTTTAAGTTTGCTTTTATGGACATATTTGCCAAAAAACCGATGATTTAGCAAGGGATATGCAGCTGCGGAGCAAAGACCAAAGTGTTCGTGACGAATAAGAAGATGGACTCGAAGCTGTACAAGGAAGAATGCCCGCGTACTACCCTTCATTAAAGCCCATAAAGGTCCCGTGAAGTTTTGGCCAGATTTGGCGAGTTGCCACTACAGCCGGGAAGTCATCCAGTGGTACCACGATAATAACGTAGATTTCATCGATAAAAACATAAATCCACCCAACTGCCCGCAGTTCCGGCCCATCGAGAGATTTTGGGCAGTAATGAAGCGGAAGCTTAAGAAAAGTGGAAAAACGGCTCGAGACGCGACTCAGATGACCAAAATGTGGAACAAATGTGCCAAGGAAGTTGACTCCGGAGGTGTGCAGCGTTTGATGGGAGAAATAAAATTTTCATTAGAAACGAAGAGAAATGATTGAAATTGATATTATTTTTACTTAAAGATCAGTGAATTACCTTTGTTTTGATGTATCAAACTTATTTGTTCGTCAATCCGTTACCGAGATACAGATGATTTTATTATTCCGGATTCTAGATGGACATAGCTTTATACCGCTTCATCTTTAAAAAACAAACACTTTTACGAGCATATTACTCGAACGATAGTATTTGTAAATTATAAAAATAATTAAATGAACATTTCACTTGACTGATCATTTCACTTGACAAAACTGAAACACTTTTTCAAACTATCACTAGTAAACGCGAGTAAATTCCTTTAAATTTCACTAGAGAAAGCTTATCCTTTGACAGAAAAGCACATTTCGTCAGCGACTGAAGAAGTCTGTAAGTCGCAGACAAAATAGGCCTATCTTTCAAATGATATATTCAGTGGAATTTCAAGGAATTTGCTCACGTTTACTAGTGATAGTTTGAATATGTGTTTCAGATTTTAACATTTTATTTTTTTTAATGCGATCGAGTGAAGTGTTCATTTAAATTTTCCTAGATTTTCATTTACAATCGTTCCACTAATGTGCTCGTTAAAGTGTGTTTTTTTAAGGTGATGCGGTACATGTTAGTAAATCAGTATTTATTAGTTTTTCTCTTTGTATGGGAACATTTATCTGTCTATTCATTTAAGTTTGAAAAAATGTTTCAGTTTTTAATTTTTCATTTTTTGAAATGTGATCAAGCGAAGTGTTAATTTAAATTTTCCTAGTTTTTCAATTTTCCCTAACTGGTTTGAGCTTTGTCCAAATTTTATTCCGCATACGTTATTGCTTAAAGAAGTCGAAAATGGGATTTGAAAGATATACCATAAATTTTCACATTTTTTTCCTGTCACACCCTGTATGAAATCAATGTGACACAAATAAAAACCAATAGTGTGAACTTTATTTTTGCTGATATGAAAAGGGATTAATGAACATCGTTTGAGCTTGCCAAACTCGATACGCAGAAAGCTGATCAAAAATGAAAATTGAAATTTCAAATGATTCATTATACTAAGTTAATGATTGACATAATCAAAAGACTTCTCATTTTGAAGTTTAAGTTGAGATGTAGAAATCTCACAAAATTCTTGAAAAGGCTTGATAATCGATTTTATTTATCGATTTTCTCTTTATAAAAAGCTATTTTGATGGTAATAGGGAAACTGCCCCCATATTAATCTCATTGTTCCTATATTCATCCTACGATGAATCAAACAATTGGGCAGTTGAAGGATCGGTTTCGTTTTCTAATAATGTTTGCTTACGTTAAATAACTACAACAAACATTACTAACTAATCCTGTCACGTGTATATCGTTTTATTTCAAGTAGGATGAATTGCAAAGTGATGAGATTAATATAGGTACATCTTCCCTAGATGTACAAAGATCAATCAAACATTGTTTGCTGTGGGCATGAGCTGCAAGCAGAATTGAACCTATCAGAGAGATTTAAGCAACCACAAGCGGGACATTTTGTCATTTCTTGCATTATAGGACTGGATATGCGGCTAATAAAGGATAAAATTAAAAGTCGTTTGCATACTAAAACCACAAAATGCACAGAATTTGCTGCGACATATGTCAAATGTGAAAAGCAAAGGTCTCATATGGTGAGGAACTAAGTCACCTAAATAAAGTAATAAAAAAAAGGTCTCATATGCAGTAGTGAACGATGAATAATTGGCAGCTGGTGGTGTCCTGTTATCTAGTGGTGCACTGACAGCCGCTGGCCAAGCAACCAATGGCTGAGCAGCCAGTTGCTAGTCAGCCGTTGGCTAGGCAGCCGTTGGCTAGGCAGCCGTTGGCTAGGCAGCCGTTGGCTAGGCGGCCGGTTGATCTGTACCAGTGGTGGATTAGTAGTCAGCCGGTAAGACGCAATGAGGAGAAGTGAAATTAGCTACAGTCCGGTGTGAGTGTTGAGTTAAATAAACTGCTGTGCGGTTTGAGTCACCTCATGCAAAGATGTGAACTGGAGCCAAATATGGATTTTCATAAAGCCGTTAAGACGTAATGATGAGAAATGAAGTAACCTGCTTGAAAAAGACCGAGACTTGTGGATTCACAATAACCATTCGTGGATTTACGTGGATTCAAATCCGTCCTTTCCAGGACGACCAATTAAATTTTCCAATTTTTAAAGAGTTGATTTGATTGTAATTTCAATAACTAACCGTTGCATATTCTCGTCAGTTGGCAGCCAACTGAAGGAACGCGCAATGATAAAGTGTTGAATCTGTTTCTAAGGAGCCGGTTGCTAGGCAGTTGAGAAAAAGCATTGACGAGGAGCTAAATAAACTGAAGATCTAGAGTAAGACTTAAATTTAATGCTCACCCTCATCTAAAATCCATTCCATTAAGAACTTAGAGCTTGATTAGAATTTTGCTAACTTACCATTGCTTATGCTTGTTCATGGGCAGCCAGCAGTGTCTAATAAACAGTTTTTTTATTCGTCACATACCTTAACAATCTGTATAGTTGTTAACACGGCTCGGAAATTATAACGCTAATTATCTTTTTAGGATGATCAATTCAATTTTCCAGGTAAGGACTTAGTTTTACTGACTGTTTTATGCTAGAACCGAAATAAGCATTGCACATTCTGGAATAATTGAAGCATAAAGTCGAAAGTGGTAAATTATCTGTTTTCCAGAAGATTGCGTATAAATTCTGCTCGCTGCTGAATTACGATATTTGTATTTGAAAAACACGGAATATGGCATGTTTCCATGCTTGTACCTGAATTAGCATTGCATATTATAATAAGCAATGCTAATTCAGGTACAATTTGAAGCATTCAGTCGAGAGTAGTAAGTTTTTTGTTTACCAGAAAATTAAACATCAATTCTGCTCGCTGCTGTACTACGATATTTATTTTTGACGCGAATCATGTCAATTTCAGCATGATCAGCTTTTCAGCACGATCAGTTCAATTATTTACTAAAGCGTTTATTTCACTGACATTTTCATGATCGAATCTGAATTTGTATTGCATATTATGTGATGTTTGAGACATTCAATCTAGAGTGTAAATTACCTGTGTGCCATAAAATTACACACACTGAAAATAAAATTAAGTTTATACTACGAAAACATTCACTTAACTCCAAAAATATATTTGTTGTTGTGCAACGAAATTGATTTGTATTATTTATAAACAAAAAAACAAAAAAAAATTTGTCGAAAGAATTATAAAGATACGTCTCGCTGGTGATTACCTTTGCATGCATGTTTGACAATTCTACTTTATTGACTCTAAAAAAAGAGAAATTATGGGAAAAGAGAGGTTTCATCGTGATTTTTGTTGTAATGTTTCTGATTTGGGAATTAATCCTGTTCAATTGGGAAAAGCTGCTACTTTCTTCGTGTTCAATCTCTTTACACACTTAGAAAATTTTACTGTATTCGGTAATGTTTTACCAAACTTTCAACAGCTGAACGTTTGGTAATCCGATTTACCGGATTTCGGTGAAAGTTTACAGTATTTCGGTAAAAAACTACCGGAACTTGTCAAATTTTACCGAAATCCGTGGCAGGCCATCTGTACCTGTGGCTTGGAGAGCAATGTTTACATTGCGACCAGAATCGTCAACCAGGAAATTTATCTGAGCGAGTACCTACAAAAACGTCTACTGCCTTTCCAGAAGCGACACAATTGTTTCGTACTATTTTGGCCGGATTTGGCATCTTGCCATTACGAAAAAAAAAAACCATGGAATGGTATGCTGCCAACAACGTTCAAGTGGTGCCCAAGGACAAGAACCCTCCCAACACACCAGAGCTCCGCCCAATCGAACAATATTAGGCCATCGTCAAGCGGAACCTTAAGAAGACTCAAAAAGTTGTTGTGAGCGAGAAACTGTTTAAGGCAAACTGGCGTTCAGCGGCGAATAAAGTGGACAAGGAGACTGCTCAAAATCTTATGGCAGGTGAAAGACCCGGCAATTTGCATCCGGTAAAAAGGAAGCTTAGCTGAATATTTCTCCTGTATTCTGTTTTAACTGAACTTGAAAAAGAAAAAGAATTCGACTAATTAATTAAAACTTTGATCGACTCACACACATTACTGTTTGACCAAATTTGAATCGGAACACCCTTTATATGCAGCAAAGCTTGTAGATGTTCCCAAAGATAGGTTGGCTGTGCAGTGGTTCCAGAATATTGCGAGAGTAATGGTATGGTGTACAATTTCAGAAAACGTCAAGGTTCCACAACTTGTCATCGAGTCAGGAGTGAAAATCTACATTAATTACTACATCGACCATGTTTTGAAGAATCAATTTTATTCAATGCATCGAAATTGATACCAGACGGAAATTACTGTCTTTAAAAAGATTTTGCCCCATCTCAGGAGTTGTGTCGCCAAAATTTGCAGCCTTTCATATAAACACAAGAATGGCCTGCCTCATCGCCAGATCTCAATCAATTTGGATTTTTTTTTTGCATGGGGATACGTGCTCTATAAAATCGAAATCACTAAAGGTCACACTCTTGAAACTTTAAAAACACCTCTTGAACAATATTTGGGACCATATGCCTCAAGAAACTGTGCGTGCAAGATGCGAATCGTTCAAGAAACGTCTATGGCTGGTCATAAACGAAAAAGGTGAGAACTTCGAGTAAGTTCTTAGGAAATAAACGTTTATTGGTTTTAAGCCATTTGTTCTGTTTTTATGAACACTTATTCTACTGATAAGCAACCATTCCCTTCTCGTATAAGACCGATTGTAGCTGAGAAATGATAATTATAAAGTTTAGAAAAGATCCCTATCAAGCAGTAATAATTTTGCAGACAATCAAACAGGGACGGTATTAAATGGTAGTGCGAGATGGAGCCTACCGCCATTAGACCAGTATTAGAGACATCATCCCTACTAAGGATTAGATTGATAGAATCCAGTTACAATCGATAAAACAGCAATATTACCTTGCGACCGTTTGTGGATTCTAATAATCTTATCATTGGTTTCTAGATTGAAAATCCTAGCCATGCCGGTTAGAATGCTAACAAAGTCAACGACTCACACATCGAACGTGTTCAACTTACCGTCCTTCAGAAACATGATATGCCGGCTGGTTTGCGTTCCGTTGAAACCGTGAATGATTATGACCGTCTCTCGATGTGGTCTGAATCCGGCTTTGAAAAACGTCTTTGGTCTGTTCATGTCAACAACCCGGCCTCGCTTAACGGTGCTGCAAAAGAAAACAGATAAACAAAATCACTTGTCACTCCCTTTGGTTGTTTCACATTGGAAAGGCAAAGACTGCGCGGTTGCGGGAAATCATTCGATCCAATTATGATGTGATATACATTGAGCAATGACAATGAAAAAAACTAAATGGGAAGGAAAACTCATTATAGCACACCCACCACGGCCGTGACAACAACTAAACATAACGATTACCAGTAAATTATGCTTGGAGAGAAATGCTTTCACACCTGATTCCCGTGATAATGGATCTCATTCAATACTATTAATATTGTTTGTATGCAGGTAAACTCGATGAGTTATATGGCGTCCTTCCGCGACATTCTATCAATCACAAAGGCTCCATGTAACCATGACGTTTGATTTCAGACGACAAGCGGTGACAATCGCACAAGATTTATTATATTATTGTTTTACTTGTTTTTCTACAAACTAGTAGGAAATGAAATATTTTCCCATCGTCATCGTTGTCGGTGAATCGAATCGAAAACAAAACTTTTCCTGTTTGTTTTTCCATCGTTAGCTTAGGTTCGCGGATTAGTTCAAAGGTGTATTACTAGGTAAAGACAAAACGCGACCCATACGGTCGGTTGAACATCTTTTATTCATTTCTTACTTCTGGTGGCTCTTTTGCCATATTGACGAGTAAGAGTCTCGCAGGGAATTGAAAGTGAAACCTTTACGGCGTTCCTGGCCAAATCCTACATGTCACCTAGGAAGGTAGTACTGTAACGGTGGCAAAAGGGTAAGTTTGTGCAAATTCGTTATAACGATACACGCGTTGCATCGATGCAGAGCGCGGTCGGTGATGGCATCGAACTCGGAAGACACGATCTTGCCATCCCGTCGTTCACCTCTCGTACTTTCTGGCGCTGATGGTGCTGTGCGGAATGTTTTAATGAACATATTCGTTAAATAGTAGGCAACTCGAGGAGCGGGAAGCATTTCCACGATAAATAGCTTGTTGGACGATACGGAAGATTTGGTCTCAAAGACACTTCTTTGTTTTCATTTTTCCTGTTAATTGCTGTTCAGTCTCGCTGGTATATTCATTTCGCTATTGATTTCGGTCAGCCCCACATTTGTCAAATGAAAATAATGATATGTTGTTTTAAAAGTTGATGATTTTCTCGTATTACTGGGCCTTATTCATACATATATGAACCTAGCGCATTTTAAAAAAGGTTAAATGATCCTTGAGCATTCGACAACAGCACCCCAAATAAGATGCTTTTCCAATGTGGAACATATGAACTATTATCTCTGACTGATCTCTGACAATTGAAATATGTTGTTTTATTTAATACTAGTAATGTCGCGGCCTATTTTGGGTTCCTTTTGGGTTTTTTCTGCTTTCGGTATGTTTTTAGCCCAAGTCTTTCTCTGGCACGCATGACGTTACTCTACGAGGTCCCTCGTTTTTTCGCAACATCCCGAACGGAAGTCGCTGGTTTTCGCTTGTAGGCATCCCTGATCTTTTTATCGATATCCGGACTAACAGGACCGGATATCCGACCACTCTTCGGCGCATCTTCAAACGTACACTGTTCTCTATATTTTCGAATCGCAGATCGTACCGCTCCGACGCTTACACCCTCTTCCTTGGCCAATTTTCTCAAGGAGAGTCCGCTCACAGTGCACCATTTGTGCACGATACTTTTTCGTTGTTCCGGAGTAAGACCGCTCATTTTGATAGGTAACACAAAACTGAGCAATTTTTTATGCTTTGTCATTCAGAAATGTGCAAACAAAAGGACGCTGCCAAAACATGTTGAAATATTTCATTATATTCAAAGTGACCGTTAAAATAAGGTGTGCTTATACTTTCTGGAACAGTCGTTAATACTAGAAATATTCCACCATGCTAACGCTTTGTAATAATTTGTAGTTTTGTTCCTTATTGAAAAATATTATGCCCGCGTTTCGTTTTTCATGCTTTCCATGGTTTTGAGACCAAAGAGGCTCCTTGAATAAATGGCGATGTATGTATTTTAGTTTTTGAGCTAATTTTTTTCAAAAATGCTATGTTTTGAGTTTTTGCTTACTATCTAACAACTTCTTTTTCCTTTGCGCTGAACTGGCCGGCTTGTCGTGCCGCAAGGGCTCAGTAGGGGTTTTTGGTCAACACCCGAAGCTAAGAGTCAGTTCCATTGTGGAAATATCACAACAAGTGATTTTGCACTTATTACTGAATGTATTTTTCATTTCCGGTTTTCAAATGGACATTTTACCAAATATGAGTTGATCTGATTCATGCAGCGCTGTGTTCCATTTGGCTAGTGTCTGATTTTACAGTTCAATCTTTGTCATTACTTTATCATACTCACAATATCATTATATTTGTTATATTGATTGTTATACTGATTCTACTTCATAGATGATGTAAACATTACTTATTGTTTTTTTTTATGTTCATTTGTCTTTAACCGTTGTGTGTTCAAAAAAAAAACACCTTTAAGAGGCCGACAGGGAACGTTTTTACCCACGTAACTAAAATGACCATAACTATGGAAATATCCAACCGATTTGGACGGATTTTGGACTCAGGAACTCAACCGCTTTCTTAAATTGTCTAATATGACCGATGGACATCATCTGTCTCCGAAAATACCGGATATCTGGAACCATGTTCAGAAAATGGTATACTTATATAACATTCCAATAGAAAATCAGCAGTAATGACACTAAAAGTCACCCCGAAACAGGTTCCCATGGGGTCACGGATGGCCAGAAAATTATTTGAATTGAACCCTAATAATATCGGTGTCAAAAGTCTTGGAATCGTTCCCGAATAACGTTTGTCATAGTTGTTGGACCATCCGGTCACTTGGCATCGGAATGAGGCCAGGGATGGCCAGAAAATTAATTGTGTTGAACCCTAACAATATTGACCGAACTGATTCGCGTTTTTTACTCTAGACTGGCCACTCCCGATAACAATAAGAAATTTTCTTTTGGAACGATTCCAAGAAATTTGACACCCATATGGTTCGGGTTCAATTCATATAATTTTCAGGCCATTCGTGGCCTCATGGGAACCTACTCTGAGCTAGTCAATCCGAAGCTAAGTGACCATATGGTCCAATACCTATGACAAACGTTATTCTGGAAAGATTTCAAGAAGTTTGACACCCATATTGTTAGGGTTCAATTCATATAATTTTCTGGCCATCTGTGGCCTCATGAGTACCTGCTCCTGGATCAAGTCACCGGATTGTCATATGACAATCACACACATTCCTGTTCATTCCACAGTTTTTGTATCATTATTATTGGTTTTCTATTGAAAGATTTATAAGTATACCATTTTCAGAACACGGTTCTGGATATCAGGATTTTTCGGAGACGGATGATGTCCAAACTGCCAAAATATTCCAAATCGGATGGGTATTTTCATAGTAATGGTCATTTTACTTCCGTGAGTAAAAACGTTTCCTGTCGGCCTTTTAAGTAATAAAAAAAATGAGAAGCCTCTCCTCAATAGATTTAACTAACTTTTCCAGGATACCTAAAATCAAGATTTTGGTGAATTGCTGCTAGCGCTGAAAAGGTGTATAAGCGTGGAACCACAGAACTCTACACTTCAACACTTTACAACATTTCTTGCATTTCAGGATCAACCGAATGAAAATCATAGATAATAGATACGAATGCTTGTAGTATTTTTTATTTACATAAATGTATACACTATTATATAAATATTGAATGGGAATGGGAGCGACCATCAGGGCACCCGATTAAAGCACTCTGGATAGGGAGATTGGGAAGGTCAACTCCCCATTGCTAACAGTTTGTGAATATAGGGAGCGCTCTTCTGCCCGCCCATTGGGGCATCCTCATCTTGTTGTTGGAAGGAGATTCTTTTTATCCCTGTGGAAACGTATAAGTGATGTTGCCTATCGATCCACCCAACCCGTTTTTGGCCCTTCATACTATGGCATGGTTCGGATAATCAGTGGTGGTAGTACATATCATACATCATTCATCATTACTACCTGACAACGCTTTTCCATTGTTCAAAGTAAGTTACTCACCATGCGTCCCCATTAATCTTAAGTGAGTTTTATAAGTTTATTTAGGTTTTTGAGAGCGTAGGAATGGTCCATAAACCACGTTTTCTAATATTTGGAATTTTCTGAACCCCCCCTTTCTTTGTGCATACATTTTTATTTATTTATATGGAACATGTGTTCTGGCCAATTCCCTCCCTTCTGCCATTCAATCATTCGAATACTAGCCGACGGGGTGTAAACCAAGCATTGCAGGACCATCAGAAATAGCGGCGGGTGCTAGTCAAAGTAAGCCCGATAAACATATCAATTCATTATGAAGCCTGAGAATTGCAAATTATCAATGTTGTTGGTTATTAATTTTCATTATGAAGCCTGAGAATTGCAAATTATCAATGTTGTTGGTTATTGATGTTGTATTAGTGGTTAATTTTTATTTATTCTTTTACTTTTTTCCAAAATCATAATGTTCCTTGGATGCAACTAATGATAAAATAATTTCGAGTGTATACGACGTACCGTTTGCAAAAGACGATGAGGTAATTCAGCAGCTTGAGGAAAAATATAACGAAACTCAAGATAAAAAGAAAGTCTCACAACGTTGCCGAAAAGCTGGACACTTTATAATATAATGAAGGAATTCGATGCATCCCAATAAACTGCTGAATGTACCAAAAAACTACAAAATGAAAAAGGGATTATTTCAGCACCCATAAAAAAAGGTAAGCAGAGCTTCTTTAGCAGAAGACATTCTTTCTCGCGTCCGAGAGTTTTTTGATGATAAAAACATAAGCCGCACATGCACTGCCAAGAGAGATTATGTTTTAGTACTACTGAAGAAGGTAAAGTTTTCGTGCAACGTAGGCTTATATCATTTTCAAGAGTAACCGGCCTAAACATTGCATTCTGACTGTATAAATGGAACGCATACTGTGTGTGTATGCAGCTACCGCCAAAATGTTAAATTGATTTTTATGACCATATCAGACAAAAATTACTTCCACGTAATATCAACTCATATCATGATTTAAGGAATGTATCGAAAATAAGCTATTCACGTATATTTGCGTTGTACGCGTGTTTTTGTGATGGTTTTAATGTGTTCATCATAGCATGCTGTGCATTTGACTGTTATTTTTCGTTTGTTTACTTGTTTGCACGGTTTAAATTCTGCGTTGAAAAAGATGTGAAAGTTAAGGTTTTGGACACATGGCTACGTAAAAATTGTGTAACTATACGACAATTGGTGAAGCGCTTTAGAATACATCACACTAGTAAAAACCCATAATAACCAAGTTTAGGGAACGCTGTTCCTTGGATAAACTAGCAGGAAGAGGCAGAAAATCCGGATCTTCCAACTGGACGAGAATGTGGAAGCTCTAATTCGGAAGAACAAATCAATGATCATAACGTATCACAACGTATCAAGAACCGGAACAAACTGAAGACCTACAAGAAGCAGAAAATCGCCAAACAAAGTGCAGAACAGAAGCAACGCGCAGCAACAAGGGGGCGGAAATTGTATTCGCAAAATTTGCAGCGATCGGATGCGTGTATTTTGATGGACGACGATACCTTTTCAAAGAGGACTCAAAAATCCTTCCAGGGCAACAATATTACACTGCCGTCATAGGGGAGCATGTAAACGATGCAGACAGGTCGATTCAAGTGGAGAAGTTTGGTCGAAAAATACTGGAATATCAAGCAATATGTTCCTGCGGTATGAAGTCTCCCATTTTTTATACTACCGGAACAAACAAATCTATCGATCTGAGTGTCTGCAGAAGAATCTGCTGCCTTTATATCAGAAGCAGTACCCCTCCACTGTTTTGACCGGATTGAGCGTTGACACCTTACGCCAAAACTACTCTCAATTGGCTCACGGAAAAGAGTCAATATGCCAAATTGCCCTCAGCTTTGTAGAACAAATGTATGATTTATCAGTGCATAAGTTTATTAACGAAATTTATTTAAAACACATTAAAAAACCATTTAAAACCTTCTAGTTGTAAAATTATTTGCAATTTTTCGGAAAACTTGTCGTTCGTTGTACAAGATGCAATTAAAGGATTTAATTTTACAAACGCACGATGACTTATCCAACCCTTTGCCATATACAACAAGAATAATTCTTCAGATTTAAAGTTAACAAGTTTTTAATAGCTATAGACAGCTGGGTTTACAAAACACAATCACGTTACAGTTCATTTATGTATAACAGGTTGTGTTAAATAAATAAAAAAAGTTACGTGATCTGAAAAAAAAAACAAACGTAAAATGTCATGGACGCATTGGAAGGAATATTAAAACGCAATTCCATGAAAACAAGTTTACAAGGCCATCTCAAAACTACGACTAATGAACTATATTTATGGGCTAATTCTAAAAAAGATTAAAAATACACTACGAGTTTTATTCAGAGCATGATTACAAAACAATGGAGCGAAATTGAAAAACCGAGAATTTCGAGAAGCTAATCATATTATAGTTTTTAACCTGAAAATGAAATGTAAATTATCGTAAAACGATTTTAACTCTCAGAAGAGGAAACATATGTAAAGTCTACTAATTAATTATGTTTTTATTGCGTACAGTGCCCAAATTCAAATAATAATGTTTTGAAATTAGAGGTGCCTTGACCTACCCCGCAGTGGGATGTTTGGCAAAAGTGTCTATGTTTGCTTCAAAATACTGCCAAAACAAAGCCCTAACGCTCAATTTCAAACTACTTCTATTCAATTTCATAACCTGCCGAGCTCTTTCGGACCTATCGATACTTTCTCTTCACATCTTTGGTTCTAGCAAAAACTGCTGTTCACTACTGGGATCCCATGATGTTGAGAAGATATTTCTAATTTCAAAACATATGTAAACTGTTAAATTATCTTAAGTAACAAAAGGGGGAGTTAATTCTGTATAGTAGAAACAATGTTGCAAATAAATACTTAAAAATAATTTTCAATATATGATGTATTTAGCAATGAGAAAATGCAAGTCCAGTTATGGTTAGTCTATATAAAATAATGCAGGTTCAATATTTATATTATTTATTGAGCTTAAGTATTGCCAACCGTCCATATGCCACATGGTCTTTTTGGGAGGAGAAGTGAGGGAAGAGAATTGGCCAGAATTCATGCACTATATAAATTGAAAAAAAAAATTAAGGACAAAGAATCACAATGGAGGGGAGAGGGAAGGTCTAAAAATATCAAAAATGAGAACACGTTGTTCATGGACCATCTCTTAGCTCTCAAAAAGCTAAATGAATTTACGTAAACCACTTTAGACAGATGAGGACGCATGGTTGGCAAGTTACTTTGAATAATGGAAACGCGGGGTAGGATAGCTTTTTTTAGTTTTAGCTTTTTTAGTTTCAAAATTAGCTCGAAAACTACAATACATGTTATGTAAAAATGGGAGCGACCCCGGCGTAGTGGTTAACATTCATACCTCTTACGCTAAAGTCACGAGTTCGAATCTCACCCCCGGACAAGTTACGAAAATACCCAAAACCCAAAAGGTATTTGAGTGACTACGATGGGAGATGAACCAGCCCAGGGCTGAAAATCTCGGTGATAAAGGAATAAAAAAACAAATGATATGTAAAAAGGTCTAAACTTTAAGAAATAATATATGAATACGAGATTCTTTGGTCTCGAGACCATGAGAATCATGTAAAACTAATATAATCCATCTTTTCGTAATATATAACGCAATTTAGGTGCATTTTTATGTATTTCTTTCTAAAAAGTAAATTTAATTGCCTTTTATTCACGTTTTTAATTGATGAAATCGGCTTAGTGATTCAGGACATTTATGAACCTCTGAAAAATGCCTTTTTAAAAAAGTCAACCACCCTAACGTGGAAATGGTTACCCTAATGACGAAATAAAAATATACGGGTCTAATGTTTTTCAATCAGTTTCAGTAAGTATTAATGAAACTACTTTGGAAGCATCTGACTGGAAGCATCTACTCTGAACAATTTTTTAGACATACTGAAATTTCTCTGAAAATATAGGTCAAGAATTTGTGACCATGTCTCTGATATGAGAGGAAAAATATTCCTTGCCTTTTTTTTCCTCTGTTCGGGACATAAACCACACCGACCAGTAATTTGATCTATTGTAGTATATCCCGTTTCCTTTGTTTAGTGCATGTCGAGTTACTTCATCACAATTGAGAAATGATGAAGTATTCGGTGTTTTTTTACAGTTGTCTTTGTTTTTTTTGTTGGCTATGAATAGAATTTTTTTGAAAGTTCCCGCTATTTAAACCCTTTGTGAGTGACAGCACTCTTCGAAAGCGTGCCCCTTTATCAGTCAAAACCAGATTCATTGCAATCAAAACAAACAATGACTCCGATACTGACCATGCATCAGAATCCTAGTCCTAACCACTTCGAACTATAGAAAATGAGAATTCGCATAAATGAAGACTAATCATGTTTTCCTTATTCCAAGCTCATCCTCGGTGGGTCAATCCGAGTATTATCGCTTTTCACAAGACATAAAATGTAATAAGGACTAATTTACGTTCCTTTGACTACAAAAACAAATATGTTCCCTAGTTTGAATTAATTTGAACTAAGGTTCGGTGGTAGATCTGATACCCCGTAACACACCACGAAAAGGTGATCTACCAGCGTTACGGATCATTCCTAGACTTACTTACCTTACCAATGAGACCAAGGCCAGTGTAGCCTCTGCTGTACACAGAAGTAGCCTCCATTCAATTTGGTCCAAGGCTGCACCTCGCCAGCCTCTCAGTCTGCAAAGGGTTCGCAGTTCGCCTTCTACATACTTGATCGATCCACCTTGCTCGTTGTGCGCCTCTTCTTCTTCTTGTGCCTGTCAGTTCATTTTCGAGAATCATTTAAACTTGGCTGATATTCTTATTACATGCCCAGCCCACCGTAATTGACTGATTTTAGCGGTGTGTACCATGGGAGGTTCTCCAAGCATCTTTCATCTGCACTCCTCCGTAGATCGTACGCAACACCAAGGGCACGTTGGTCCAAGTTTCGTCACCGTACCGGTCTACCGGGCTAATTAATGTCTTGTAGATGGTCAACTTTGTAGTTCGGTGAACTTTGTTCGATCTTAGCGTCCTTCGGAGTCCAAAGTAGGCATGATTGCCGGCCATTATGCGCCTTTGAATTTCTCTGCTGGTGTCGGTATCGGCGATCACCAATGAGCCCAGATACACGAGTTTGTCTACCTCCTCAATTTCATCACCATCGATCTGAACTCTTGGTGGGAGGCTAACAGTGTCTTCTCGTGAGCCTCTTTCTTCCTTCCTTCTTCTTTTTTCCGAGAGCGAGTAATGGCGCTATAACCATAAGCCATATGAGGCTAGGACTGAAGTGAATGCTTAAGTCCCAACTATTTGAAGGGAAATAGAGCATCACCTTACCCTCTTAAACTAGATGCTCCCAACGACTCTTTTAATTTAACTTTTGTTCTGTACATCTTATAACTCTTTAACAATTCTTTCGTACTATTTATTTTTCATTTTCTTTTAGAATCTACTGAATCTTGCGTAGGTTCCCTGCGTCTTTTTAAGGTAGATACCAAGTCCTCCCTATTACCGACGTTTGCATGGACGTGACCAGATGAACGATCGAGGATTGTCTTCGTGGAGATTATTGCGTGAAGAAACGTATCAGTAACTGGTTTCGTTTCATGGTGACATGCAAAGTCTTCAACGAATTATTAGTAATATTATTGTGTTGTACATCGGAAAAATAACCCAAATTTGCCATATTTCACTTTACTGAACATAACCAACTAGCGGAAATTTGATCAAATGTGCGATATAAAATTGATTGTGAAAGTTATTGAGAGGCAAAAAAACAGGCGAGGAAATTTTAATATACAGTAGTTTATTTGTCTTCTTCTTTTCGTCTTCTTACACACATAAGGCATTTGAACCAAATATTGTATTAAAATCTATGTATGGCTCTTCATAATAAAAAGAAGAAGGATCATTCAACTGCGACCATTATTCCTTTGCAGTCAGTTGCCTTAACTCATAATTATGTCAAATTTGACTTAATTTCGTTAAAACTGGAGTAACGCAAAATGAAGTAAATCTTTTTGGAACTGACAAGCTGCTGTCGTATTCTAGTCAATGTTAGTGATTCACCCATTTTATTTAATATACAAATATTGGAACAGATTGCTATCCGGAAGTTTCCCTACCCTAACCAGGTTCATCTTCAGTCATACCATACCCTTGATAGTAATGAATATTCGAAATTCATTCTAGTTACTCTCCGAGATACACTGCAATGCGCGATATTCTTGACCCAAAAATTACCTAATCGCTGTTTTGGCATAACATCTTTCTTCCTATTTCAATTAACTGTTTGACGTAATCATAACGCCCGAACAAAGTGGCGCGTGTATAAAAAAAAAATGAAATGTATACAGTTATCCGCATATCCCATGATCAAAATTTGCAGACGGTTTAAGATCACTTATCCGGTCTAGCATTAATCAATCAATGCTCATTATTATTTTGTTTTCTAGCAATTTTCCGTATCATCGATTCTCTCACTTCTCTTTTACTGCAGCAACGACCATATGGTGTTGCAAATTAGATTCTCCTCTTCGGTATAAAGGGAAGCATAACAGAGAATCAGAAAACAAAAGTCACCGTTTCGTTCTCTTCTATAAACAATACTTATGTAACCGATGATCGACGTTCCATATTATCCACATTAACTCGGCTCTATCCAATCAACATGCTTTTTATTTATCACGTCGATTCTCCTTGAAAACGATTTCTGTGGTGAATTTCAGGCAGTCCGCAGAACCACCTGTCTGGGGACTAGACATGGTGAATAGCGAACTGGCTGCGAAAAAGAGACGAACCTGCGTTCAATGCACGATGCAGCTCACATCGTGCTGCAGTGCAATGCGGAGTAGGAAAATTCACTTTCAACCAGCTCGACATTGATCTTGAAATTGAAATTGGTTCGGTACGTAGCAGCTGCAGTAGCGGTGGGTGCAGTTGATGGTTGTGGTAGTGGTGGCGGTTGTTGTTGTTTTCCAGTGTGTCGTATCGTTGCACTTAATCGGTTGGTCGTGCGAGCTTCACTTTATGGGACATGGGAGGCGAAACAACATTGTAAATCCTTCCAATTTCAACCATTTCCATGTATAGTCAATCGGATGTGGTGCAAGTCTGGAGGGCGCAGGTAAATTACGCCACATAATGTGTGATCTGTAGAAAGCATCCAGATAGTTACCAACTTTTGTCACACCATACTGTTTACTAGAGCTTGAATGAATTCTACCGCGGTTGCCATTGTGTGGAAAGTGCGGGGGCCATGGTGAAAAACACACGATAGTACGCTGCCAAGGAAAGTTACGGCCGTAGGTGAGAGTGAGCTCCAGGGTATAACGAGTTTCTGATTTGTATTTCTGGTTTTATAAGAAAGACATTATGCACTGAGGGAAACTGGTAGCAAGGAGGGTGTAGGATAAAAACGAGTTGGTTTGATAGTGTTAAAAGAAAAGTTGATTAGATGGAAAAATGCACAGCTGAAGTTGGTTTGAGGCTGCAAATTTTGGGTCACTGGGGTACGCTAAATGTTTGGTAGAAATGCAAGTGGCAGGAGGACAAAAAAAACTTGTGCTGGGAGCGAATAGAAATTTCAAAGCATGGGTGACCTGTGGGTTTAACCTATTTTTTGGATAACTTGTATAGCAATTGAAGAGTTGTTCCTGGAGTTACGGTATCTCAAAGCGTCTTCTTATCTGTAAAGTGTGGCATTATTTATGATGTAGATAGGGTAAGTGTACTAGTTATGGCTATACATTCCTATTATGGAGTTCCTACAGGCCATAATTGGAACACACCGTGATAGAAACGTGTAGCCATAAATGGTTCACTTGCACAATTCAGTGTAAAATGATGTGCCAGAAAACTGTTTGGGTAAAATTTGTCAAATATTCGCGATACAACTTACGAGCACGTGCCGTGACATTCTGGTTATCAGTGCGGTTCGGCATAATCTCCACCTTAAATGACTTCATTCCTTGTCCTTGCTTCGAAGCGGTGTCTGTTTTTAGCACTTACTATCATACGCTATCATACGCAAATCTCGTGTCAGTGTAGATGAATTGTATTTGTATTGAAAATCTCAGAGCAAGGGCGATAGACAAATCAACTCATTATGCTTCTATGACTACTCGATTGTTTACTACTCATTACGGTTTGAGTTTCCAGCCCAGCTTAGTTTAAGTCGCAAGTGATCATCAAATCTCGAATACTTTTTCAAATGGACGAAAGTAACATTTGGACGGAAATGAGAAAATAAACATTGACTTTTTTTTAGTTTAATTTGATTCCTATTTGAAAACCGGACAATTGAATTTCACTGAACGGCTCATTTGGAAAATATATTACATCACTGTGCTTAAAAATCACACTACGAAAGGAAATTCAAGTTTCATTTAGAAAAATGTTTTTTACAGTGGTCTGCAATAGAAAAAGATAAAACGTCATTTTGATGAGTCAGTATGATAGATGTCATGTTACTTTCGTCAAAATGACACGCCATTCTGCGAATAACAATGTTGTTACGTCAAGTTGTCATATTTCACACAGATACGTCGAACTTATCAAAATGACGTAAAATTTTTTTCTGCAACAAAACGTCGTAAAAATATTTTTCTTAGAAAGAAAACAATTTTTACTGAAAAAAATCTAAATTTTTAACCTTGTGGTATAAAACTTTTTACAGACGCGCCGTGTAGGGGAATTTAAATGATATAAAAATGTTTCGCAAGTTGCTTTTCAATACAAGCGACGTATCGACATTATTCCCAAAAAGTACAAAAGTGATCTTACACCCTTTGTAAAAAGTTAGTTAAAACTTTAAAGACTAATCTATCAAAAATCCGAGGCTAGATCGTCACGCCAGAGACACGACCTTGACCCTACATATCGAACCGATCAACGCCGGCATCAACGGCCTAATTTCCCTTCCGAAAGAAGACGCGATCAGAGATTTTTCGTCTCAGCAAATCCCAACGGCACAGACTGGAATTGATACTAGACCGGCTGAGGTGAGGTAACCACGCATTACACTACACCATCAGTGCCGTTACCTTCATAAAGCTATACAAACTTATATGCTCTGCCGAGACATCGTTAATCTCTCTAATGAGCCTGTAGAACCTCAAGATCGGAAGTAAGGATATTTTGGAGCACCATATATCTTGTAGGAATACGGTTATATGTCTATAATAATTTTACACTGTGAGAGACCTTATATCGGTTCGTCGACTCTGAGTACCTCGACTGAACTCAATGATGTTTTGGAGCACCATTAATGTTGTAGGAATACTGTATATCAATAAGAATGTTCATTACCCCGTGAGGCTATATCAGTTGATAAACTAAGGCGATACACCTTATACAGGCCTGTTGACTCTTTAGAACCTCAAGATCTGCACTCAAGGCATTTTGAAGCCCCCCAGATGTTGTAGTAATATGATGCATCGTCAATCTCTCTGCTTATTCTGTGAAACCTCAAGCTCTAATCTGAAGGATATTTTGGAGCACCAGAGATCTATTAGGAATACTGTTATATAAATATTATATTGCCGCATGAGGCTGTACCAGTTCATAAGCTAAGGAGAGTGACGTTATATCGCTCTGTTGAATCTGTAAAACCTCAAGATTTGAATCCAAGGAGCATTACAGATGTTGTAGATGTTGCACTGTTATATGCCTATAAGAATGTTATATTGCCCCATAAGGCTTTATCGGTTCACATGAAACACCGCTCTTTTGACACTGTAAAACCTCAAGATCTAAACTCAAGGATAGTTTGAAGTTAATTTAATGTCCCATGATGCTGTGTAGATGTAAACTTTTGGACAGTATATAATCAAAGTTCGTATTTATTCTGTAGGGCATCAAGATAATATTCTGATATAGTTTGTACGCTATAGAACATCTTAAAAAATTCATATCAAATTTCGTCTATTCTGTTCATAACACAAGTTATTAAATAATCTAT
Organism: Aedes koreicus; assembly: GCA_024533555.2. NCBI lineage: Eukaryota > Metazoa > Arthropoda > Insecta > Diptera > Culicidae > Aedes > Aedes koreicus. Next base: position 742,012 of record JAHHFK020004889.1, on the reverse strand, counting down.
CAAATCGGTTTAGTTTTAACGCTAGCATTGCACTATGGATCATAAATTCAAACTGGCGAGACAAAATTTATAACTCCAAAATGCAGCATTTTTAGAAGTTCATGTCTTCAGCAATGATTTTCATAAACATGTAGTTCAAAATTCATCAGTATACACGTAAATAAAATCTGATGCTGAGCTTTCGATACTCAAGGAGTGTGTAAATCGCAGATGAAATAGGCCTATCTGTCAGAAAGATCAGCTTCTTCTAGTGGAACTTAAAGAAGTTTGTTTCAGTAGTGTTTCAGTTTTTTGTTTAGTTAAAAATGAAAAGTCTAGGCTAATTTAGTACAGTGGCTTTGTCACTCTTTTAAACGAGCATTCGCCTGCTATCTGTAACGATATACTGTGCTCAGAGAAGTCGAGGAACTTTCCATCCTGAAAGATTCACAGCGCCTCCGGCTTGGTAAACCATGCTCTATCCGACTGAGGCCTCAAGCTAAATCGTATTTCCGTATATACATTGAAGCTCAATAACTAGGCCGTAACATAGTCACCATTTCTCCAACAAATACCACACTGAAAAAATCTGAATTTTCATTGTGATGTATATATCGGAGCATTTAACATTGTGCTTCATTTCACTCTAAGTAAGCAGCAACTTCTATGAAACCGTTTTAACAAAGACCAACTTTTGCATACAACATTATCGACACCACACCGTCCAGCTTTGGTGATTATTTGGGTGGGAATTACTGCTTCCGCCCTAGTAGCACATTTGTTGTAAATGAGTTAAAATTACTTTTATGTGACTCATTCTAGTCATAATCGAGTTGCTGCAACTTGTTTCGACGGGTATGTGTTGCTTGGGCGGTAAAACCCCCTTAATATTCATTGAGAAAGGCGTCAAAATCAACTAATCAGAGTCTACCAGAAGCGTCTAACGGACACTGTAGCACCATGGGTACGTACACATTTTGGTAAGAACAAATGGACGTTTCAACCAGATTGGGCACCATCACATGGAGCAAAAAGTACGCTGGAACTCTGTTACAGGCTTTTCCCGAGATATTCGACCAAAGACGAATGGCCTTCAAACTCTCCTGACCTGAATCCAATGGACTACTCCGTCTGGTCTGGTCTAAGCCACACACATCGTTGGATCATTTCAAAGCCAGTGATGCTATATTTATGGACGAACTAACGTCCATTGTCGATAATTTCCCTAAGCGATTGAAGGCCAGAGGAGTACGCCAGAGCAGCCAGAGGAGGACATTTTGAGGCATCGATGTAAATATTACTATCTATGTTAGTGTTTCTACATTTTCCATAAATACATTACTATTCAATATACGATCTATAAAGTTATGACTAAAAAGTGAACACGGATAATATTTCCTCACCCTGTAGATGAAATATCTCATGAATTTATGCCAAATCTGGCATTCCTTTTATGTAGATCCCCTAATGTTATAATTGCTCATGCCTTACAGCTAATTGGTGCGTTGGTTTTCCAATCCGGAGGTCGAGGGTGCGGATCGAATGTCGAATGCCTTTTCGGGTCGGAAATTTGTTCGACTGTCCCGGAGCATAAGAGTATCATTTTACTTATCTCATACTGTAAAATTGGATGCTCTGGAATGATAAAGGAGGTCCTGAACAAACAAATGTTGAGTGTTTCAAAGAAGTGAGTAGCACACACTTATAAAAAATCAAGTAAATTTATACGAGCGTTCATTTTGACATAACTTTGAATCATAATATAGGCAAAATGAATTTCAACCAAACGTATTTTTCTTTGAGGGGGCTGTGTGAGCTTTTCAGTATGGAAGTCTCTAATTTTACGTGACTTGTTTGTTTACATCTCTTCTTTTATGTCAATGGATGATTCAATAACTCAAAGTTATGGTTTAGTCACGTAAAATTAGGAAACACCACGAATCAGGAGTTGTATCTATGTACACCACAACATCAGTGCCACCAGCTAGGTGCATAGCCTTGCATAAAGGCCGTATATTTAGTCACTATTATAGCCACCAGAACTCAAGATCAAGCTTCTGCAATGGCAATGACCACATAATTTTAATTGTAACAATTATAGTTACAAAGGGTCTATAACTATTGCACCCAAAGAAGGAATTATTATTGGTTATTTCAATTAACTTCAAGGAAAGGATGATTAGTCACGAATTTTACAACAATCCCATTTCGCTCTATCTCTGATAGAAATCCTGTTTACTAGAATGAATTAATAATAATGAGAAAACAGCTGTCTAATGCCTGTTTCAGTTAGTATCTAGCCGATTCGTTTTAATTACTGTTGCGTTTGTAGTTGTCGTTATAAAATTAAAGACAACGTTTTGATCCGGGAAGATTGTGTTTACTCAGTGGTTGAAATTTCATCAAGATTGGAACGCGAAAGACGTTAGTGAATTCTGTACACTAACTAGAAAACCCCAACGTTGTCAGGAGGAATGGTCGCACAGGTTCTCAAATTTCCATAATCGACTGTAAATACCGCGCTTAAAAACCAGGGAACCCTATTTTACGATGGATCGAGCAAAACAAAACAAGCGTAGAAGTAAAACATAAGGTATGCATCCCATTCCTTAGTCTAATATGTTGTGGTCGGTCACATAATTCATTGTAACTCCAACAGAAATTTAGTTGCACAAGACATTCTAGTTATTTGCTTACTAAGATAAGACAAACAAGGCGCTTGTTGTTTTGAACTACGAAAAGTTAAACAACTAACTAAATTCAGATGAAAACTTTAGATCTCGAGCTATGGATGTTGGTCTATAAGCACCTTATTGGGTTGCAACTTCGTTTAATTTGTTAGGTTTCAGTATTTGAAAGGATTTCTTTGTGTTATTACTTTGTTCATTCCATTATTAGCTATTATCTTTTCATCGAACACAAGATTTCAAATATAAAATAAAAATACTACTTTAAAACACTAAGATTTTCACTTATGCTCTATTAGACACTGGATAGTCTAGCCATCTGAATTCCGATAATCCATTTTTTATGCATATCATTTTGCTAAAATAAACCATTTCAACATATATAACCACTTACTCATACACTTCCATTGAAAATTTTACCTATACCAACATTATATTATTTGATGGTCAGAGTTAAGGGATTTCTTGTGCAAGCATTCACCATTTTTCTATATGAACAGTTAATTTATAACGTTCAATTATTTTATGTATATCTAGGATGATTTAGAAGGTTTTTATGTTATGATATGAAATGATGTGATATTATTGCATTTGAATTCATTTCAAAAAATTCAATACAGGGTTACTGCCCCCATATTAATCTCATTGTTCCTATATTCATCCTACGATGAATCAAACAATTGGGCAGTTGGGGATCGGTTTCGTTTTCTAATAATGTTTGCTTACGTTAAATAACTACAACAAACATTACTAACTAATCCTGTCACGTGTATATCGTTTTATTTCAAGTAGGATGAATTGCAAAGTGATGAGATTAATATAGGTACATCTTTCCTAGCACTTATGAGATTCACTACAAATAATGATTGCGATGTAAGAAAACGGAACAGCAAACGCAATTTTTAATTTACTTTTGTATATATGCTTTATATATATGCTTTATCATTCAAGCTAGAAGTGGACAATGGAGTGGTATAACAACCGTCGTCGAGGTGGGAACAAAAAGTATCATTTTCTTTATCATTCCGATTCATGTGATACTGTGAATTCTACTCCAACAGTTTCAGCGAGAGTGACGCGCCCTTCTTAACAAACCATCCTGTGGAAAGCTTCACAGCTCGAAAAAGTAGTGGCAATTTCTGTTCAATATCATGCGAATAAATGGAGCGTCGCAAAACATACACATTTTAATTATATATCGTGTAAAATTCTAGGACATTTCATACATTATCGATAATGTAGTATGCAAAAGCTCGTCTTCGTTAAAACTTTTTCTTACAAGTTGCTGGTTCGTGTGGAATGAAATACAATTTCAGATGCTCTGATATTTACATCACTATGAAAATTCAGCTTTTTTTCTGTGTTGATAAGTATTACGAAATGTGTTGTTCGATTTGATGGATCGTATCGTTGAAAGGAAATTCTTATGTATTCGCGTTACTGTGAATACAAACCGGTAACTCAATTTGATCTTGCTATTAAGTGGAGTCACATACACGACAAGGTCTTAGAAGGGATGGTAGCTATTTACATACATACATACATACATACATCTTGGATGCATTAAAAGGTATATTGGTTCAATTTTGCCAAATTTGGGTCATTAGAAATAGCGATGGTAATCTGTTCAGTTTAACCAGTGATGACGTGGCGGTCAAAAAGTTAGGCATATTAAGAGTAAATCGATGAAAAATGTCTCAATTTCTTTAAAATAAAGTGATCATCATGATGTCAACACGATTTTCAATTTTTTTCGCTGAATTTATGACATACTTGGTCTTAAAGACTGTATTCGATGAAATTTGGACACATGCAATCGTTCGTAACTTTTTAGCGTGTGGGTAAAAATTATTGAAATATTAACTGAATTTATTTCATTGTCAATTGTGTAATGAGTTTCGTGAAAATCGGTCGAGTGATTTCAGTGATGGCTTCGAATGAAGAAATAGTGCGCCAACAAATTTTGGGCACTCACTTCGAAAACCCAAACGCTTCTCATCGATGGATCGGAAAACAGCTCGGAATCGCACATTCAACCCTATCTCATGTGATCAAAACGTTCAAGGACCGTAAGACAACCAAGCGGAAAAATAGTAGTGGCAAAAAACGTGGCACATGAAATCCGGAGAAGGCCAGGATGGTATTGAACCAATTTAAGCGATATCCCAACATTTCGATCAGGGATGTTGCGAAAAAGGCGAAAGTTTCAGTTTGTTTTGTGCAGAAAACAATGAAACGTTCTGGATTACATGTGTACAAGTTCCAGAAGGCACCGAATCGGAGCGATAAACAGAACTCGGTGGCCAAAACTCGTGCAAGAAAACTGTACAGGGAGTGGCCCACAAAACCGTTCTGCATTGTGATGGACGATGAGACCTACATTAAAGCCGACACCAAACAAATGCCAGGACAGGAACACTACGTCGCCACCTCTAAGTTGACGGTTCCGGAGAGTGTACGGAAGAAGAAACTGTCGAAATTCGCCAAAAAATTCCTTGTCTGGCAAGCGATCTGCAGATGTGGCAAAATGAGTCAGCCCTTCATCACCTCTGGGACCGTCAACGGACAAATCTACAAGGACGAGTGCCTCCAAAAACGGCTTCTGCCCTTCTTGAGATCTCACGATGGCCCGACACTGTTTTGGCCGGATTTGGCATCTTGCCACTATGCCCGGCCCGTCTTAGACTGGTACAAAGATAATAATGTAGTTTTTGTACCAAAAGACGTCAACCCTCCAAACACTCCGGAACTTCGCCCAATTGAAAAATTTTGGGCAATCATGAAGGCAAAGCTCGTTAAAACTCCAAAACTGATAGAAAATGAACTTGAACTAAAGAAAGTGTGGTTAAAAGTAAGTAAGCAAGTCGGTCCTATCATTGCCCAAAATTTGATGAAAGGGGTCAAGGCAAAGGTGCGGGCATTTGGGTTGGGAGAAAAGGTTCAATAAACCAATGATGTCAAAACTTAACCATTTAGTAGTACATTATTTCCAGAAAGTTTGAAAAGAATCGGGCTCAAGGAAAATATTTGGTGACCTATTTTGTGTGTCCAAATTTCATCGAATACAGGCTTTATGCCGAATAAAGGTACTGAAAACTACGAAAATAATTAGGGCAGTCTAAAAGCTTCCTGGGAGCTCCGGGCGTGATTTGGTTAAACAATTCACTGCATCCCACAGTACAGTTCGACGAATCTGTATGCGAGAACGAAATTCGATCGAACCATGCCAGCAAACATCCCAACAGGATGATAAAACAAAACCTGGCAGACAAAACCCGTGAAAGGGAGTTGTACGAGCAAGTGCTGATCAAGTACAACGGATGTATTTTTATGGACGATAAAACTTACGTGAAAATAGACTATGGACAAAGCCCGGATCAAAAATTGTATATTGCTGAGGGAGATGAGTAAAGGAGATGCACCGGGAAAATTCAAATATGCCATTGCAGGTAAATTCGCTCGCAAGTTGATGGTTTGGCAGGGTTCTGCAGTTGTGGGAGAAAAACAGTCACTGGAGCGACTATGAATGGTACGTTTACAAAGAGGAGTGTCTTCAGAAAAGAATTTTGAAATTCATTTAATCGCACAAAGGACCCGTGAAGTTCTGGCCCGACTTAGTCTGCGAAGTTATAGAAAGGTATAAGCATAATAATGCTGATTTTTTTTGCACAAAGTTTCAATCTACCAAATTGTCCAGATTTCCGTTTGGGCAATTTTTCTTTCTTTCTTAGCATTTCAAGCTTATTGCTTTGGCAATTAGCTTATTGCTTGCTCTCAACTTAATGTTCTAAATGCACTTCCAAAATTATTAATTAAAAGCTTTCGATGCCAGGTATCATACGTGAATTAGTATGATTGTGCGGCAAGTACAGATATACCCTATGCCCAGGGTCGAGAAATTTTCCTTAACGCAAAATTCCTAGACCAGACCGGGAATCGAACCCAGCCACCTCCAGCATGGTGTTGCTTTGTAGCCGCGCATTTACCGACTGAGCTAAGAGAGGACCATTTGGGCAGTTATGGCAATTATCAAGCGTAAATTAAAGAAATGTGACAAAACAATCAAAGCACCGTTTGATTTGGATAAATGCTGGGAAAATTTAGCAGATAAGGTGGACTTTAGTACTGTGCAGGTAATGATAGGTGGAATTCAACGAAAAGTTCATTCGAAAAGCCGATGCATTTTTTTCCTTAAACCTACAAAATGATACCCTTCCATTTTATTTGCGTTATTTTCTCTCAGTGCGCCAAATTCTTAATCAAACAGGCTTTATTATACTAACATATAATAATAATGAGAAAACCGCTTTCCATACCTCCCACGCCAAAGTTACGAGTTCAAATCTCTCCCGGGTATGGTTGAAAATCTCGATAATGACGAAACAAACAAAAAAACAACAAAAAAGATTTTAAGTTCTACGTCTACACTTCATGCAACCGTCTCATGTAGTTTTCATTTTTTTGAGTTCTTTGTTAAATGAGGATGCAAATATTGTGGGTATTTACGCTTTATTTTCAAATGCATTTTTGAATTGTTGTACGAACGAATCTAGGTCTAAATCTGGTATTAGAGAAAACACAGAACAGAACATCTTGCCATGTACGCATTTCGATTAACACAAAACTAGTCGGAAATGCGTCGGATTAACACAAAACTGTGTAAATCAACCGGGAAATAAAGTTGGTTTTTGCGTTTTATTCTACCGACTTCTTATTTTTGTTTTAGTTATTTGATTTCAAGGTTTCAAACTGATGATTTTAAAAACCGTCGCACTGATTGCCAGTATTTTATTTTAAAATTATTGATACAAAACAAATCGTCTAATTCCTTATTTCTATTACACATGCTCTCACTTTTTATTCCGTAATGTACATATCGAATATGTCAATTTATTAAACACCAATTTTCTCTTCCTAACTTTGTGAAATTTGTTTCGCGCTTCTTCTAGAATATAACTTGCAACCTGCTTCAACGTACTCGAAAAACAATCTTTATTCAGTTGACATAGACGTAGCTTATCAAAACCGATGTTTGACATTGGCAAGCAAACATAAATCACTGATAGGGAAATAACACCACCGAATGCAGTAATTAGATCTTTGTAGAATAAAAAATATCTACTCGCAAAGAGCGTACCTCATTCAAACTAAGAAAGACACCAATCTTACGGTACTTTTACTCTCGCTCGTCCACTCGCATCTTAGACAATACAACAAACATTGCGAAACGCCATGTGGGTATCAATCATAATCGATGTGGTGCGAAGCTTCTTCTCCCATGGAATTTCGTTCCGTTACAATTCCACGCATGGCCGTTTTTTCTAGAGCGGAATTCCATCTGCTTTGGTTTCAAATGGTATTTAAAATCACCTCTGGAGTTCACTGAGAGCTAATTACTTCTAGAGATCATAGCTAGGCGACCTGTTGATCAATCCATTGAGTTCGATTTTCAAGATATGATCCAAACTTTTGCAATACATAATACTTACGGTGTGTAAAGGAAAAAACGAATATCCTCGTGTGGACAGTCGTAGTCTTTCTTCCACATGCATTTGAAGAAGTTCAGGTCGAAGACACCGCCGGAAAACAAGCACCTTATCTCTGAAACAATTGAAACACTCACTCATTCGTTGGGCACGTTTTCGCTTTCGATAGTCATTTTCTACTCTATAAATTTTCATATTTTTGCATATTTTATTCACTCATTGGTCTCCCTAGACGCCACTTCCCGATGCGGGAAAACACTTTCCATTCCACCAGTAGACATGATTAAATTGAAGCCTGCACAAATTGCTTGCGCGGTTTTTCGTCGTTTATAAGCTCAATACTACTTGAATTACCTGCCAGCAGAGATAGAATTAGCAAAAGTCGCACCAACGAACTCATTCCGTTTTATGATAATTGAAACAATTTCTAATCACCACAACAAATCGAAAACCAATGCGGTGCCACAGCGAACGGTTCCAATAATTGACCCTTGGGGTAACGTAACTTGGTCTACAATTATGATTTATTGGATCTCCCTTTCTGTTAGGGTAAGGCACTACGATCGAGTTTCCTCCGCAAGGCACCAGCAATTTCCACCGAAAGCTCGAAGAAAGTACGACCTCATCGTTACGAAAGCGCGAATAGAACTGAAAACATTGTGCCAAACGGGTATCCATAGATGGTGGAGCCGGCAAAAGAGCGCCTCATCACGCCTCTGGATGCCGTTTGTTGCCAACTGCCTGGGAGAGGTGAATTTTCTAGTTGGCGATTTTCCTTTCCCCCATGCATTTACTCATGGAGAGCTCTTTTCCCGGCTCAGTTCTGCGCGATAGGTATCGTGAGTGTCTGTCTTGTGAGCTGTTTGCGAAAAAAAGGCCAAACCTGTCCAACTGCATTTCTGGCGGAATTTTCCGATATGCGACGCGCTGAGGCGGAAAGTGCGATAATTTTCACAGTTAATACGATCAGAGATTTTTCTTTGTCAGCTCTTTTTATTTTCATTAGATGCACTTATTCAATCGTGTTAAATAATTTGTCCTCTAGAGCAAACTGTACACAACTAATAAGACGGTTTTTTCCGGAGTTGAGCTTAATTGTCGTTGCCGGTAGGTTCTCCGGATCTGAGGCAGAAATAAGGCTACATAACTAAAAAATTTAAAAAATAAAATCTTTTTTCATCTTCTTGACACGAAATATTAGTTTTTTCCCGCCAAATTCAGTTGAGCGTCCCATACGACGTGAAACCTATGATGATATCGCAGTTTGCTTGTTCTTCTCTTTCCTGCACAATATTTCCTGTTTGGAAAGATCGGAGCGCGTAACATTTTCTCAAAGCTATTCGTCGTTTTCCGTACAGATTGCCTGCATCTCAGGTCATAAACGTAAACAGTACCTACCCACAATAAAATCGTGCAAAAAGTGGTGCATTTTATCCGGCCCTTTAGCGGTGGTGATTCATTTTCATATCAGTAACACACTATGCTCTATAGGGGGAAGTGCAATCGCACCGTGAGCTAGTTGCTTGCTTCAGTACGAATGTCATGAACGGCAAGTGGGCTCATAAAGGTGCAGTGCAATAAAGTGCAACGAAGATGCATAGATGAGATGTAGGCAGCGGTTTGGGAAGGTTAGGAAGTAGAAATTATGTTCCGGAAAATTGGAGCAAGATTGATGCCAGGGGCTGTTGTGATGAGGATTAGAATCTGCGGTTGTAGTTGTTCAACATGATGTATTGTGTGAAATTAATCTTTTTGTGGTGTTGATGCTCATGATAGATTGATCTTATACATACCAAGCAACTGGAAATAGTTGGTTTTTCATTGCTTAATGCTTCATAGATTGATAATAGATAATCATAAGACTATGGAGATTGATAATCTCGTATTGGGACAGAAAATGTAATGTTGTTTAAATTTTTAAAATTACTGCAAATGCCTAATTTTGTGTATCAATTCTAGGGTTTTTTTTTCATTAGATCGAATCTACAATTGAGAGATTCTCTCCGGGCTCGCTCTCTTTCATTCATATTCCAATCACCTTTACGTTTTTCATTCTACTATTTGTAGAGTATGCTAGCCAGCACAGTTGTGTTTCGATCTGTACTAAATAATCCCTCGGAAGTTTTATAATGGCGCTGTAATGAATGAAAGAGAGCGAGCCCGGAGAGAATCTCTCAATTGTAGATTCGCCCTAATGAAAAAAACCCTAGAATTATTTGATTTAGTAACTTTCTAGAGTTATTTCCGAGACTTTTTGGATTTTTCTAAGCGTAAAATGCAATAACATGAATTATTTGTGTTGGATGCCAAAATATAACTAAGGCTTCTCGGAACATATTTTTTTTTGTTTATTTTTGTTTGTTTCTTGATTATCGAGATTTTCAGCCTCGGGCTGGTTCATCTCCCGTCGTTGTCACTCAAAAACCGCTTTTGGGCATTTTCGTAACTTGTCCGGGGGTGAGATTCGTTGGAACATAATCTGATAATAAGGATAGACGATTTTATGTTATTTTCCCACTTTTTAGCAATTTTTTTCTCATTATTAGCCTCTCCTTTCGATTTCCCAAGGTTTCGCTTTACAATGGCCCAATATCTTTCAATTGGACGATGTTTTGAGGTGTTCGGAGTTATACAGTCCTTTGATACAATGTTGACGCTGTTTCCTGCATTCCACTCCTGAGACGCTTTACCATAATGGCAAGACGCCAAATCAGGCCAAAACAACACAAAACTCGTGTGCTTTTGAATGAATGGTAGTAGCCGTTTTTGCAGACACTCGTTGACGTAAACTTGTTGATTAATCGTACCTGTAGTTATGAAGATTTTGTTCTTCAAACCATTTAGATTTGAAGCTGTCGTTCTGCTTGCCGTAAGATCCTGGTTTCCGATCGAGAGTCGACCGATCTCGGAAGCATTTCAAAACGCTACTTACTGTGGAACAGACTTACCAAGGGACTCCGAATGATTTAGCTATGTCATGATGCGACACAGACGGATTTTCCACACTTTTGTGCAAATTTTTCTTTCGACTCCATTTTCAATACAATGCTTTTGTAATAGCAAACCGTATGTCAAAACGTTCACACACAGTGACATTGCATTAGCGGTACTGGTGACATCTTTATATTGACAAATAAAAACTGGCAACGCTTTTGATGCGCTCACACATGACCGAAAAGGCTGGTACTTCCGTCGGAATGATGCAAAGAATCACGCGCAACATCCTGAAGACTTATAAGAACCAAAAAATAGCAAAACAAAGTACTGATCTAAAATCCAGGGTGGAAACCAAAGCCTGAAAGTTATACAGCCAACTTTTGCAACGAACGTCTGCCTGCGTTTTGATAGATGACGAAACATATGTGAAAGAGGACTCCAGAACGTTTCCAGGACCGAAATTATACACCAAGCTAATCGGCGAAAATGTGAAAATTTCCGAAAAGCCTTTCTAGATTGAAAAAAAAAATGGATTTTCTCCTCTAAAGGTGTGATGAATGTCGGATTTTACCGTACTGAGTGTTTGCAGAGAAATGTAACTTATATTATAACTTCCGTTATACAAGCAGCAAAAGGCGTCAGCCCACAATGGATGCAAGAAAATGGAGTAGATTCTTTTGGGAAAGACATGAAACCTCCCAATCGTCTATGGGCTATCGTCAAGCGCAACTTCAAGAAGACGGGTAAGGAGTGCAAGATCAAGGCAGAGTTAAAAAAAATGGTCTGTGGCTTCTAGAAAATGCACCAAACTACTGTCCAAAATCTCATGAGTGCAGTTAAATCCAAAATCTTTCAATTCTTTCCGCTTGGAGGATCCAATGAACGATGCTCCGAGGAACCGTTTTTGGAGTGAGCATTCACGAAGGCATTTTACTTCCTTGTTCCGCTTGTTACTACGTACTGTCATGGTGTTCATGATGTTCGGAATAGTCACCGTGCTGGCTGCTTCTGCGAGGAAGGAGTAGTACTAATAGCAGCTAAGTTGACTCCCGCCAAAGAAAAATGGCACTGTGCCCAGTTCAACTTGATTGTTGGAGGTAACTTGCTCACAAGCAGACTTCTATGACATTGTACAGATATACGTCCAAGCCGCAGGCGTCCACAGTAGCACAGAAATTTTCCACACTGACGGCAAAATCAATAAGCGTTTCTAGCTTGTCTTCGCGTATGGCGGGCAAAGAGTTAATTTTCTCGATGAGTAAGTAAACGATCGCTTCTGGATGCCCAAACGTCATCTTGAGAGTCTTCAACACACCGGGAACGTTAGCGCGATGTGACAAACAACTCTTCACTGCTTCGACAGCTCTTCCTCTCAGATCTTTCTGCAGTCGAAAGATGTTCTCGTCGTTCGTAAAGCCACACATCAATGTCGTGTTGTTGAACGTCGCTATGAAGAGAGGCCAGTCCTTTGGGTTGTCTGGAAATTGCGGCAGATCCTTGATTGATTGTCGCGACGCTAGTTTTTCCTTGGTTAGCGGGCAGCGTTCCTCTTCACGTTCTGGCAAACTGCTAATGTACTGTCGAATGTCACGGTGATCCGTACATTGTTCGCCTACCGTCGCTCTGGATTGAAGGTGGTTGCGATTGCTTGGTAATTCGGCAACGAGGTCAAGAGATTCTTGAGAAACGGCCTGCTGGTCTACATGTTCAGAGCGGTGACTTGATTGCGCTTGAGGAACCCAGCTGCTTAGAGCTTCCGACTTGTTAGGCCCGTCCGATCCGCCCTCACTAGCCATCTCTTCTAACAGCTTGTATTTTTCTTCCAGGAAACCTTGTTCCTGATCCAACTTCTTCAAGTTCAGAATCCGTTCCTCCCCCAACTTTTGCAGCTTCAGCCTTGAACCTTCAACCTTGTTACTTTTAAAATATTTCAGCCATGAGTGAAATATTTTACTCAAACAAAGACTATACTATGAACGGTTTTGACATAGCATAAGCAGTGTTCAAAATGACGACAAATGTCAAATATCATGCGCGAACGGATCTTGTACAGTCATCATGAAAATCCCCACCTTTCGAAACGTCAACTCGCGAAAAAGTTGGATTTGTCCGAATTCACAGTCCCCAGTAGTTTGCAAACATTTTCTGAACGTTTTACTATTGAAAGAAAACCAAGAAATGACAAAGGAGTCTGCCTCGAGCATCGATTGTGAACGGTTGTGTTGATGCTTTGTTGCTCACTATTTGGTTACCGGGCATAGAGCGATATCTACTGTTTACCGATTGTTCGGTAGCACGAGTGATCGACTGAGCGTAGCAAAAGAAAACGAATGGCAAATTTGTCATTCGTTAGCTGAAGCTAGTTTATTTATTCACTGAAGCTCAATATATTGTAATTCCGAAATGATCGGCGGTTGGATTCTCGGCGAAAGAAATTAAGTTTGCCGTACATCGTCCTAGCCAGTGCTACACCGTCATTTTTTAGAACTTCGCTTGAAAATTTGTTAATAATATCGGTTTCATTGTGTATCAACGGACCTATTTTTTTTTTCTTTATGTTTGACTTAGAATTAGAATCTGTCACTCTGTGGGTCTCTATGTGGATGACATGAAAGAAATAAATATTATACAAGAAAGCATAATGCGCTGCAGAAGAAAAAAAAAGTTTGGCAGGAAGTAATAGGATATTTCATGTAAAATTAAGACAGATAACGCCTGAATCTAGCGTCTGGAGAAAAAAAGGACAAAAACAAAATTGTGTGGCATGAGAGAGTGCAGACGGGAAAAAAAAAACGCCCCGTTTAAAAAATTTATTTTTTTTTTTTTCTAGGTGTGTGTGTCCCTTAACTCAGCCTAATATGCAACGATCGATTATATTTTTTTATTATACACCGAAAAAATAAATCACATAATCAGTGGAAAATATCCACTAGAAATTCACTTAACTTTCGTGTGATTCAGGAAGTGGAAAATGCTTTGCAATATCAAGTGAATCTTATGTGTCCAGTGAAATGTAAATGATTAGTCCAGTAGAATTTCTTTTTCTATGTGATATTCATGTGAAAGTCACTTATTTTAGTGTTGGAAAATATCTACATGTGTTTCCAGTAGTAGCTAAGTGAAATATTTTTTGAGTGTAATTAATTTTTTTTTATTTTAGAGAAATTTATACACACACAAAAAAAAATAATTATTTTTAACAGGAAATAAATTTTCACTCATTTAAATACAAGAAGAGATAAAAAAAAAAAAATATAAAATTCTTTCCCCCCCACAAAAAATTGTTATTCTATTTTACACAACAGTAGATTCAGGCGTGATCTGGATTAAATTTACATAAAACAACCACTCTTTTTTGCCACACAGTCGTCCCTTTATAGAATTATATAAAACAGAGTTTTTTTTTCTATTTTTTCAGCACTCTATGTTTTTTTTTTTTTGTTCTGTCTTCTTATTGTTTTTTTTTTTTTTCTCCTGATTTTATTATCAAAGGCATTGCCAATTATATTCGCTTCACCCAACATAAAATTTCAGAAAACAAACTAAACTAAAAGTGCTTTGAAACACTTAAAAAAAATGTCACATATGATTTATTGGCCCTTCGATAATGAAAACATGATAATTCACTCTGCACAGGTTTTGTTCCTTTGGATTGTGTTTAGATGCGCTATTTTGGAAAATATACAACCGAAACTCATACATTTCCATTGAAAATTTTACCAATAACAATATTTTTACTAAGTTATCCAAACAACCGGCCATAGTTGGGAACAAAGAAAAAAATACGTCCACGGTTTTCTTGTTAAACCATTGTTATTTTAACTGTGGGAACTGTTAGTTTATAACGTGTGAATATTGTCTGTACATCTACGCTGCATTATTCGGTTTATCGGTTTAATTTAGCCCAATTTAGATCATTCGAAGATCATGCTTAACCAGTGACCAGAGAGCATGACGTCTAAAAAGTTGATAAAATCGTAAATTAAACGAAAGCGTACAACTATAAATTGATTAATTATGTCAGAATTGCTTCGAATTAAATCGGTCATCTTGATAGCAATATAATTTTGTTGATTATCGCTGAAATATCTAGTACATAGGCCGAATAAAGGAGCTAGGCTAACATTACATCCCCTTACGCTACTTCCACTTTTGGCTTCTTTCGTCAAAGGAGGAATC
The DNA here is from genome assembly GCA_024533555.2 of Aedes koreicus. NCBI lineage: Eukaryota > Metazoa > Arthropoda > Insecta > Diptera > Culicidae > Aedes > Aedes koreicus. Next base: position 726,744 of record JAHHFK020004889.1, on the reverse strand, counting down.
ATTCAAATTTTAGTAAACCTTGTTGGGATTGGCAATTCGACAAATCAAAAACATCAATTCTAGACAAAATAGTCGAAAGGTCGAAAGTAACATTTGAAAACAATGGCTAGTGTATTTTTCTGGGATCTGCTTGCTCACACAAACAAAATAGAACCAGAAACAGATAGAGGGAGTTATTACCTTTCCGTCGGTAGTGGATATAGATTTTAGCAACCTGGCATTTCCAGGAAATTTACGTTTTAAGTCATTGTTTACAATTGTTACTTTCGACCTTTTGGCGATGTTGTCTAGAATTTGAATCAAAGAGAAGTTTCACATGTGTTTACTTATCAATAACATTCATGCAAATTTTAGTGACTTTACTTTTGACGAGTGACTTTACTTTTGCAGCAACAAAAGGTTTTAATGTGTTTCTTGAATCAATCTGAATAAACCTAAATAAGTTCATTTGCTTCTGATTAGAAAAACGTTATAATCCATTTCAATTTATTAATTTTTCGAAACATAACCTCGGAAGCGGAAAGAATGGTGTATTTATGTAAGTTTACCTTCAATGCGACAAGAATAGAAAATCAACGTACTTGAGTCTTGGAGAAATGGAGAGGGGCGTGAATGGAACAAAGTGGCGATCCTTTGAAGCTTTCTACAGCAAAATTAAATTAGATTATGTTCCAGTTATTGCAAACTTTGAAAGATGAATCCCTAACAGACCGTATAGAGACTAACACATACTGTCTCAGTGTAGTATACTATCTTTTCAATGGATTTCATGACGTTATTGCATACGGTTTTTATCTTATTCTCCATCACATGATATCTCGACAGTCTGAATTGTGACTAAAACTGATTTTGTTTTCAGCATAATTTTACTATGCTCCTGGCACAGCGGCAACCCGCAATGTAAAATGCACTCGGCTGCTTTCCAATGCAAAAGTATTGGCAGCGGCTGTTATTCGGACCAAATGGATATGGACCAAAATCTTTGCTGACCTTTTCCAGCGGCACACCTGTAGTAAAAGCGTTTAAATCAGTTAACGGAAAAGCATCTAAATTCAAATTATACAGTTTGTCCTTAACTGTAGTTAGTAAGTGCAATCGCTGTCTTAATCAACCGAATCTTAACAAAATATTAACTTGATGGATTTCAAATTGTGGAGTAACAAATTTTTGAGATTTTGTTAGAAGTTCAACACCCTCTTTTTTATTGGTAAAATTTGCTCACTGATTTCATTGCGCTAGAAACACATTGAAACACCCTGTAAAGCTACATTTTCCAATCAAATAAATGAAAACACGGGATTCGGTGGAAGAGTATCTTTTGTATTTCAAAACAAAGGGAGTAAAAGTTCAACCCATGGTATCCAGCAGATTCCGGTAAATTTTTTATGTAATCAAAGTAGTGATTTAGAAGGAATTTCAGGCATCAAGATAGAGTTTATGTATGTTCCTTGAGTCAGGTTAATATGCAGCGGTTGATTAAATTTTTTATGTAAATCAAAGTAGTGATTATAGAAAAACAAATCAACCAAATCATAGCATTTACTATTCATTTGAAAGATACATGTTATAGAAATAAACCATATTAATTCAATTCGAATCTCTCGCCTTTTTCCTTTATAGCTTTGCGCAAACGCTTTGTAAACCCATCGCAGCTGGCACGCATGATTTCCTCAGGAATTTGATCCCAAATATCAACCACATGTTTCTTGAATCGATCTAAAGTAAGCCCTTTCGTAGGGCCTATATGTTTAAGCATATAACCACAAACATAGTAGTCAAGTGGGTTGAGATCCGGTGAAAATGCAGGCTATTCTTCGCTTGTGATGAAATCGGGCAAATTTTCCGCGCACCACGCTTTTGTCTTCTTTGCCTTGTGAGCTGGAGCTGAGTCCTGTTGGAAACAATATGGTGTATTCCCATACAGCGTTGAAGCATGAGGAAACAGATGGTTCTTCAAAACCTTCGATGTAATATTCAGTGTTGATTTTTACGTGAGGTTCTATGAAAAGAAGAGGAAGTTTTCCTTTTCGTGAAACGGCGCGCCATATCATGAGTTTCGATACATTCTGATAGCGTTCTACAGCTAGTTTATCTCTTGGAATATTGGCAAGACTTTTGCTATACACACGATCTTTTTGTTGTTTACGAAGGAGGAAGAAAATAAAATCTCGCAGTCACTGTGCCGAACCAAAAGATTTCTGCTTCTTTGGACCCTGACTTGCTTTTGACACTCCGTCAACCAGTGAACCCGTTGTTTCTTGTACGGTTTGCATTCCAGATCATGTCTGAGGAGCCTGTTCATTAAAGCAGGGGACATTTGATATTGTTTGCTCAATATATGGCCAGATACGGCCGAATTAGGTCTGATTCGCTCCCTTACACATTTGATATTTTTCTTCGTTCTGGCAGTTCGTCTGGGGCCTCCTTTGTTTTGAATATGGACATTTCCAGTTTCCTTGAACCGTTTCGAAAGGTACGAAAAACAAAACGCTTACTCACTCCGAACTGCTTAAGGCTATTGCATATCTGACACGGTCTAAGCTTTTGCAAATGTAATTTTAAAACTTGCCAGTGCAGCTTAACTTGCGATCAAAAAGTTAAGGGGACCGAAAATCTCACTTAAGTGTAAATAAATTGGCGAAAAAAAGTCTCAAATGCTAAAGAATATGTGAATCATCATTTTGCCAACATGATTTTCTCGATTCACACTGAACTTATGACATATTTGAAACATAGGCCGAATGAAGGAGCTAGGCTGACATTACATCCCATTACCCTATCATATTTAGCTCTTGAAGAAAACACAGACTTGTACCAAATGTTAAGTTAAATTGGTAATATACCGACAATTACCGATAAAATTAGCTTATTTGACACGATGTGCTAACGATTGGCTATTAGCCATTGATGGCGATGAAACTCTCCTCCGTATCATTTTTGCATAAGTATGATTGTGTGGAAAGTACACTCAGTGTGCTAGGCTACAATTCAAATATTTTTCTGTCATATCCCCATAGGAATTCGCTCTGCGATGACCGTTCCAGGATCAAGTCACCAGATTTTCATATTGCAATCACACATTGCTGTGTATTCATTCCACGACTTTTACTATCATTACTGCTGATTTTCTATTGAAATCATTCATAAGTATCCCATTTTCGGAACGTGGTAAATATTCCGTTAAAACGTTGAGCAATCGAGAATCGAAATATTTGGCAGCATTTATGGAAGCGAGGTTTTTTTGTTTCTGTGCAAAACATTTATTACCTTATCATAAATTTGATCGCAAAATAGAAGGAAGGCGATCTATGGACCATTTACAGACTACGAGCACACACTCAGTTTCAGTGTTGCCGTCGCAAAACTTTGAGCTGTTGAAAATTTCTTGTGTACCGTGAATAACCCCTCGCCATTCAACCTCACTAGATTAGGGCTTTTTGTAATTTTCCAAAGGGTGAACTGAAAAGGGACTATCCACCAAGGCCAAGCGGCCATCTGCTGTGTACAGAAGATGTCTCCAATTCACACAGTCCATTGTTATAGTCCATTTTATAAAAAAAATCGTGTTATTTTTCGTGATATCTCGCGTAAACGTTATTCACACTCGGTTTGGCATTAATTTATATGACATTTCATATAAATTTAAGCCAAATATCACATCAATAGGATATGTTGCTATGGTTTGGATTTGATGTTATTATAAAGTTCCTATGTAAATTTCTATTTATATATGTGTGCAAATAGAAGTTAGGGACTAGTTGAAACTGAACAGGCAAGCAATCAAGTCAAACCCCAGACGCTATGAAAAGGAAATGTTTTTTTTTTTTTTTTTTTTTTCTTAAGAATAAGTCGAGAGAGTGAAAGTTTAATCGGTCGAAAGAAAACTCGTAACGTTTCATTTATTTAACCCACATTTACGACAAATGTTGTTTACAAACTTGCCAAGGGTTTCGTTATTTTACGCTTATTAAAGCTTAAATTCAACTAGAGAAGAGAATCAGCAAAAATTCATTCTTTTTTTTCTGTGTACGAGCTCCAACCCGACGTCGCAACTGCAAAACATGGGTGACACACTTACTGTTGAAAATTTCGTATGTACCGGTGGATAACCCCTTTCAAGTTGTAGGTCTTTTGAACTCTTCTTAAAGGAAAAATCAAAACAAACCCTTTAAGAAGCCTGAAAACAGTACACACACATCATTATTTTCAACGGAATAAAAAAAAAATACTACAGCATCTGGTGGTGAGGATTAGACCCGTATGGCATGTGAATTATTAACGAAATACATAGGTAGTCGATGAAGAGACTCATCGAGTTGATGCATGAAAACACAAATTACAGTGTCCACACTTACTTTTCCACTCTTTTGCCACCAAAGCTGGACCATTCAACAAAAATGCCTAATACAGTTTAAAACTTATTTAATCTTTTTCGAGATGTTCATAACTAAAACCAACATTTTATAGCGTTCTTTCTAAAACAGCACAACGGAACATGAATCCAAATTTTGTAATCACAACAATTTTGTACTAGTCTAGATTTTGTATTGCTAAACGATGCACAGCTGTGCTATTCGTATTTGGCCCCAACTGCGCCCTTGGAATACGGTGGATTTCCATTCGTTTGTAGGTAGTAATCGCCTTTGGCACTAGAAGAGAAAGAGATTTCAGAAACATTGCTTCTTTCGATCCTACCACTATCGCAAGCACTTACTCTGGACTGCAATCGATTCCCATGTGCACGGTCTGGGCCGTTCGATCTACCTTACCCTCTTTAAAGTCACTCCAGGACTTGCATCGTACCGAGTGGAAACAGCGTGCGGATCCCTCGGCTACACTTTCCGCCCAGAACCACCACGACCGTCGATGACTGCAGAGATCTGTGGAATGATATGGTAGGTTATTGAATTTTAACAATTAACCCTTTATTGTTCAGTTTCAGGAGTTAAGAACGATTATCTGATAGGTATGGTTACAAACATGCAAAGCTACAGGCATGGGCTCCAGGGGAATCCATTTCGCAAGGCAGGACTGGATTGATATGGACTAAGGGACAAAGGGCCACGTGGAAAATTGTTAAAAAGGTTAATGCAAGAACGAAAAACAAAAGCATATTTTAGTATAAAATTGCATTTAGTGAAAACCGCTGATTTACCCGCTATCATGTCTGTAACAACTTACCATTGTCCGTAAGTGGTTTGTAGTTTCTCTTGGGGCAACCAGGCTGTAATGTTTTACCATTGTTTGGCCAAAAATCAGCCGTACCCGTACTAACTGGGGCTCCATAAAGCCATGCGTCTGTATGGATGACGTCCACGAATTCTGCATCTTTTTCACTTAAGTGCGTCACAAACACGCCCGGATAAAAAGGTGGGAAGGCTGGATCTAGAGCTGAAATTCTATCGAACAGCGATAAAAACCAAGTGGATTAGTGATCGTTTCATAAATATTAGGATTAGCTCGTACCTCTTAAGCTTAATCTTCTTATCAGACAGTGATATCACAGTTCGGCCAGCGTAACCGGCCAGTTGTCCTCCAAGCGAATGGCCCACGAGATGCAGCTTATCAACGTCTAATCCCGAGTTGATCATCGCCAGTATCACTGTAGCCAGTTTGTGACCGAGCTGTTTGAGCAAATTGCGGTTAAATATCAGCGATGCAGAATTGCACAGCAAAAATTACCTTTTTGCAGTTAGGCACCGCTTCGAGCAGGTAATTTCCATCGGCCAGCTGCGTCCAGTCCAGAATGATCAAGTTGTGATCATTTCGTTTTTGGTATGCATCCACGATCACGTGTACGCTTTCGACTTCCGGAGATTCGATATATCCGTGAAAGTACATTACCGTTTTCTTGTTGCGATCGAACTTGGCATGCCGCACAATTTTCTCCGCCTGGTCAAGGTCATATACTTCATGGTCTTCGAATTTCGAACTAAAACGATATAATATATACCATCAAGAAAGGCATACATATTATGTTTGTTTGCACAATATCTCCTTACCCGTAGAAAAACATAAACTTTGCTGTCTCTAGTTGTGCTTTGATTGGCTTCATGCCGACCCACAGTCCTGTTAGCGGGGAGAGGTAAAAAAACAGAAATCAGTAAACAGTGAGACATCAATTAGGTAGAAGTAGCGGTCAGAATGGATGGCATCATTGGAGCAAACGATATCAAAGCGAGTAAGTGCGGCTGCGAGAGTAATCAATTGAGCGAATTCCAACCGATTGATTGCCTTGAAGCACATTCTTGCCGAACAGATTGCCGCATTAACTTAAACGTGTATTTGCTGGGGTTTGCTGTTATTGTAAAATCAGAGGGAGAATAATTGACTTCAATTCTAGCGGTTTGTGTTTGATTGGAATCATCAGGTGCATGAGTGTGAAGATTGATTTTTTTTAACGAACAGCTATTTGGAAACTCAAGTTTTCTGCAATTCTATGAGCAGACATTTCATATCTTTTTGTTCCTAATAACAGCCTGAAGTTATCGCAGGTATCTCAATTCAGGGTCATAGCACGATAAAAAAAAACCCTAATGACTAGGTAATATTTATGCATCACAACCTGGTTGAAATCAGTCGTATAAGAAGATCACACACTGTAATTAATAGATATCTAGCAAGATAAAGTTTGAAATAATTAAGTTATTACCAAGTGACGACAATGTGATGTACAGGGAACAAATTATGATCGTCATTGGGAACGTTCATAAATCATGTCATGCCTTTGATGGGGAGGGGTCGAGAGAACTGTAACGAACCGTACAAAAATGTTGATGTTCTTTTAAAATCCATAATGATGGAGGTTGAACATGAAAATTTTCTGCGAAATTGCCTCATTGGAAGCGGAAACTAGGAGATGAGAGTATGAGTATATTGAGATAATATATAATAAAAACTATGAAATGTTCCTTTGACTACAAAAGAAAATATTCGCCTAGTTTGAAGTAATCCGGGTTCATTGGTAGATCTGATACCCCGTAACGCAAGACTAGAAGGTAATCTATCAACGTTGCGGCTAGAGCTCATTAAGTTGTGAACTCGAACTGCACTGGTACTAAAAAATAAAATCCCATAAGCTCAGATAACAAACATTTTCACATGTCATAATGTCAAAGATCTAGGAGAATGACTGTTTTTCCATAGAACCTTACAATTAAACTCCAAAGGGCCAGTGCATTCCGAGTTCATGACCAGTTGACCTCAAATGGCGACAAAAAATTAATTTGGATTCAATTGAGTGTCGTAGAGATGAATCAATATTTTGCAGCTACGTGTACATGTGAAATTATAAAGTCGATTACTTTGAAGTTTTGAAGAAGACTTTTTGACAAGATGGAACTATTTTCTATGGATTCAGAAAATGCAACAGTTTTGGTTCAGAGTGACCCTGATGTACAATAAAATTGTAAAACTAAGAAACAAAATGTTCATCCCCTTTTAGTTCACGACTTGTTGAATCTCGGATAGCCGAAGTTTCACTGAAGCCTTCTAAAGTAAGCATTTCAAATCAATCAGGTAAACAACTACGCAACACTCTATCTCCTGAATAACTGTACAGAATACAAAGTTCTACTAAATGTAAAAGACTTGCAGTACAATTGGTTACAATATAAGCTTCATGTGGTTTAAGGACAAATTTGATTTGAAAACGCTAAAAGGTGGAAAGCGTTTTCAAATCAAATTTGTCCAAAAACCAAACTGATATCTACTATCATATCATCAGAGAGATGAAGAATGTTCGTTCCCATCAAGAAAAGTAATCGCATGTAAGCCTCACTCGGTTCAACTGATATTTACCATAGACTGTCTCAGAAATTATAAGCACACTTTCAAAATATTAAAAATGTGTTGTTTTTTAAGATGCTAATTATTTTATTTGGCACATTATATCAGCACTGATGTTTTACATAACATTTAACTCTTCTTCAATCAAAATCTTTAGTTATAACCGAGATATCTCACTTTTTATCGTACATGCCATAAGCTTCTGCACAGTTGCACTTCCCACCATTTTCACCACTTTTGTCCAATTCTTTTCAAATTTTTCGATTCCATCCGCTGGTTTTACGAAATTCCGTAGCTTTGTTTTGGCCAAAGCACAGAAAGTCTCGATTGACCGTGCCTCCGGGCAATTTGGCGAATTCATGTCTTTCGGCACTAAACAGCCATTTTGGCTTTTGCACCACCCTAGTGTGTCTTTGGCGTAATAACATCATCCCAAATCAGGCCAAAATATGACTGGACCATCATGCTACTAGATCATCGGCAATAAATGCTTCTGGAGGCATTTCTTGATGTACTTCTGGGTGTTCATTGTCTCTGACGTAACGTACGGGCTAGATATTTTGCTGCATTCGCATATTGCCTGCCACAACATCACCTTCTTGTCATTTTTTTTGTTTGTGAAAATGGCCTTTTCCGTTTTCGGGATGTCCCTGTCCATGCGTACAGTAAAGTATTGTGGTCCGGGAAGGGTTTCATAATCCAATTTCACATACGTTTCATCGTCCATGATTATACACCCAGAATTTCCACACAAAATTGCATCATAAAGTTTCCGGGCTCTCGGTTTCACAGACACGGCCTGATTTGAGTTCCTTTTGGGTTTCTTCTGCTTCCAGTATGTCTTGAGTCCAAGTCGCTCCTTTGCACGCATCACGTTAAACTTCGAGGTCTCCCTATCTTTTACCCCACATCTCGAACGGAAGCCGATGGTTTCTGCTTATACAGTGTGTCTCACAATACGTGTGACCTTTTTTCAGTCTCGGTATCATCTGGGTAACTTTAACAGTGGAATTGATTATACCTGATTTGAGTTTTTTTTGACATCTTATCGCTGAAGATAAATAAGCGATTCCGTTTGTTTATATTTATCAGCTACCATGGAAGCCACACGGAAGCAAGTTTTAAAATTACATTTGTACAAGCTTAGACCGTGTCATTTTTGAGACTAAAATGTTTTGTTTTTTATACAGTAGATATTAAAAATTCATAATTCATCAGTTCTCAAGGGTATTCTGATTTTGCTTCACTGTTGTCGAATATTTTTCCGGCAAGATTGCAAAACTGGTTAAGTAGAATTTGGTCTAAAAAACTTTGATAAAGTATAAGATCTATTTATAAGCATACTGATACTATTTCAATGCTATTTTCTAAGGTTTCTTCCAGAGAGAAGAACCACTCATACATCTAATGTACACTGAGCTGGAAATGTTGGTGTAAACCATCGACGGTCGAGTTCGTAAGCCCAATGTGAGGCCCGCGAATACTTCACTTCCAGAGGATATTTTGTACAATATTGAGAACTTGCTACCTGCGGAAAAGTTATTGCTAGGGATGAAGCAATGGCAGAGCTAGTGAAATTGAAGGAGATCAACAAACTTCACTCCTGATAAGCACGTAAGCAAAAAGTCTGGTTTGCAGAACATGTTTATTAAAATATTGCCATTGCCTCAACCCACCAACCATTGCAACCAATAAAAGCATCAAGTATATTGTGAAAATCACCAAGTTACTGCCGATTCAGGTCGACTATGATCTTCTTCTTGTCGAATGAAACTTGTTAAAAGGCGAAGTGCTGACCTCGAGTACAGAGTACATAATTGAGGAGTATTGGGACCATTTTTGTACTAAGAAAACTGCTGTAGGTGATCCTAAATATCCTTAGATGACTAAGGTAGTGAAAACAACTTTAGCTTCATGATATGGCAACGGCTCAAAAAAAGAATTGAGAACCAAGATATGTCAGAAGTAACTATAGCACATGCCATTCTAGGAGGTGTTTCGACCGTGCGTAAAGAACAGGCTTCGCAAAAACGAGCTACGGACCATGTGCAGAAGGTCGCGGAGAAAAAAAATGTTTATTTAGTTCACTTTTACTGTACTTATACAACAAATGTAACAAGATTTAAAATATACTTAAATTACTTAAATACAAAAATTGAAAAAAAATCAGAGTTGCCAGTTTTCTCGGAAAACCACACTTCATTTTTTCTTATTTTCCCAGATATCGCTTATTTTAAATATGAATAACCCATGCACAGAGCATCGTAGAACAATTTTTTCTCCCGAATTAAGAAATAGTTATAGATTAAATCATGTCATTCTAAATTAAATTAGGGGAAGGTGCTCTAATGTGGGTTTATGGATCTAGGATTCGGCCTATGATTAAAATTCGAAGTAAATATTAATTCACTATTTTTACCCTGTAAATCAAAAAAAAAAAAAAAAAAAAATTCAGTAGTATTGTCTCACTGACACATCAATATTAAGAAAAATTAAAGACAGGCAATTTTTAACGATAGGCCGAATTCTAAATCCATAGACCCACATTAGAGCACTTTCACCTATAATGTCCAACAAAAAACGGCATTTATAGTGTACGAAGCTGTTGAATGTTCATCGAAGAACAAGTTCGGTAATCACACTTGCGGCTGATTTTCTGGGCTACTGCACAATGTTTTTAGGATACAAGAAAGTTTTCTGGAATAAATATTGTGTTATTGACATCCCCTTTTCCCCCCCCCCCCCCTTTTCCTTCCCCCCCCCCCCACAAATAATCTTCCCTTATGAGATGATAATCTAGCTTTAGTGTTTTTTGGGGGAAGTAAAATGAATAAAAAATTAAAGCCTATGAAATATTTCAAAACTACCTAAATATGAAAACACCAGCTTCAGATTCTGACAGAAATATTTTGTTCAAATCTTATTCACTAAGCGTCGTGAAATTGCTACTATACTATAGGTAGTTCCAATTCATACACATGCAACACTTTCTGTCAGCCTTCGGAACAGTTCGCTCACGTTTTAATTTGTTCCACTCAACTCCACAAAACGATAACCATGACCGAGCTACGGTATGCAAATTCAAGACATTCAACCGGTTTATTTTTTGATCATCAAGTTCAAGTTTGTTCCAGTGAACTGTATACTCTCATTTCCCTGCCTCCCATTTCTCGTATTACGGAATCAAAAAAATACCTCCAGTGCACACCGGAGCCAGCTTTATCCACGTGAAATCAATGAATGGTTAAGGTACCCCACGTGTTACGAAATGACCTTGTGGCGCGAACTTACTGGGAGCTTTGAATCGCTTCATAATGGTTGGATTGCAACTCGCAGGTCGATTAACACTTGGCACCAATTTACTCGGTATTCGTGACTTGCGGGTGATCAATTCACCCGGTAATTTGTCGCGACTTACACGTTGATACCCGACTGATCGCGTAGTCGCTGTCCGGTGACTGTGGTTAGTACACTAATCGCAGGAGCAAAAGGGAAGGGTTCTACAACGAACACCGTTATCGCGTGGAGGCGCCCGCTGTACTATAGGATGACCGTCGTTGACAGTGCCGTATGGAAGACTGTGCTCAACTGAGTATGACAAGATGAAAAAGCATCCGGGTGAAAGCGGCAAACTTGTTTGTATATTTTCAACTGTACAATAGAAGAGGTAAGCTTGAATAAAATAGCAATATAAAAATTCAAACATTCACGTGAAAATAATATTAATTACAGTTGAATTTTTCATTCTCTTGGCAAGACAAAGTGAAATGAATAATCAAATGCTTACTTATTGTTTCTTAGTTGTATGTTTCAGTTATAGCTAGAAAAGTTATTCATGTTTGCTGCCTCTTTATTCGCTGTTTAGCTTTATTGCTCTGCTTCATGTTTTTTGTTTGTAAATAGAAGCGCGTCATGACGATTTTCTTTTGGAAGCTATGTGAAAACATTTTAATATGATCAATTAAACCAACGAACATAGGTCAAGAGACAAGATAATCACTGTAATTAATTCATCGTGCCCTCAATGTCCAAAAAAAAAAAATACACAGATACAAGCACAAGCATTAAGAAACCAACTTAGAAAATAGGAAAATTATTTCTGTCTACTCTGTAAGGTGCTATCTCCCTAAACAGCATCACAATACCATAGAATGTCAACAATCGTGCATAGCGATATTTTCTATTTATAGATAAGATACGACAGTATACATGACGTGGTGTGTGTTACTAGTAGAGATAGGCTTATGCGCACAATAACACTAATGCGTCGACTGCATTTAATTATCTTCGTCATTGCACTTGGTATGTTTTGAAATCCAAAACTATGAACGATAACATGAAGTTCTATTACCTATGTCAATCTTGTCTAACATTAACTTTTCAGCATACCATCTATCGCAAAGGATGTCTAACAACTTTGAGATTCCGAACTCAAAGCCACTAGGATGAGAGGCAGTCACGTATATCCCTGAACTACTGGCATCGCCAGTGTGATGATTCACGTTACTAATGACTAACATCGATATACAATTCAAACCAAATAAAGATGCCTCTGAGGATGTTTACTTTTGACCATTTAATTCACTCTGCTTCGAAGGATTAACATTCATATAGGGTATAGAACTGCATTTGCCCAATCGGCCATTTTTGACCTATCATGCTAAAATTTTCATAATTATCACATCGTTATCAATTTAACGTTATTGTTTGGTATGATACTTAAGTTCAAAAACTGCAATTTTATATTTTAATTGCGAAATTCCTGAATGATTACACCTTTTGTTTTGATGCTCTCCCGCCGAATCCCATTTTTTCTTTACTTGGTTCAACGGGCGTTTCAATGAGGGCGGCAATCGAGTCACCCATGTTTTGGCATTCTGATAGACGGGATAAGTGACAAACATCATCCGCAATAAACACAATTCATTTGTCGGTGTATTCTCACCAATGAGGTCTATACAGGTTGCGAAGAGCATGGTGTTTGTCGGTATTAGTAACGAAAAATGAGTAAACAATCCATGATTTCGGGTAGTGACGTAGATCTCCAAAAACAAGCGAATGATAACAAAGTAAGTTTAGTTTTTGTCCGCATCCTTTTAGTGCACAAGAAGGTATTTTTCAGCCGAAACCTTTTAAAAACTACATCAATTACCGAAAATAAACATTCCACCATGTGATTTGCTGCTCTTGTAAATTGATGTTTATGGAGATATACGTCACGCATGTTTACAAAAAATAGGCTGTGCATCATCTCATGAACACAATGACAGTATTTTGCATTACACTAATACAACTTAACCACTTCTGCTCCACCTGTATAGACCTCATTGTATTCTCACAACCACAAAAAAAAGAATAACGGAAGAAGTCAGAATCAGTTTTGCTTTTGACGTTTTTATTTGAGAGAAATATTTTTGCCTTCTTCTTAAACCGAAGTGTTTCCTAGAAGTTTTGTTTACCAGTTCCGATTCGACGTATTCGCTTATTTTCGACGATAAGTACATAAACTACTCATTACGGACACCAAAACTGCAAGCTTCACGAAAAGTGATCAGCTTTTGAACGTTAAAAGCAACAATCAATGTGAAAACTAGCGAGATGGAATTGGTTCATTCCAATGCATTCTTGCGCTTTTCGGTACTAGAAGCTTTGTTTTTTAGATTCGCAGTGTTATCAACAATCAATATGCAACTCAAGGTGACTCTAATATCTCAGGTGGTCTATTTTCTTCAGTTGATTGGGAATACGGGTGGAATAGCGGGGTATCAAATGAGATTTAGCAGTGGAGCGAAAGAGTAAGGAATACTCAATAGTGTATTACGCACATAATGACAGTTGTAGATTGCATTTTTGCCTAGGAGTGAAGAGTTATATATTAATGTAAACGGTATTGGCTAAACGTTTTGTTTACATACATTAGCACGTGCACTTTTCCCCGAAATATTGGTAAACAAACCTTGCAGCCTGACGCTTCATATCCCATGGCATAGAACACAGGCCTGGCTGTGTGAAACCAATCATCTCCTTTACTCGTTTGGTTTAAAATGGAACTGCGAGTTTGACTTCACAGGCACTGTTGCATAGGTGTAAAGGAGACAACTTCAGTATGCCAAACCAGTATTTTGCTTGATATAGATCGTATTAGTATGCGTTTAAACATGGCTGAAATATTAGAGTAATCTTGTATGCTACTAGCGATTTGGAATTGGTTCACTGTTGTAGAACCCCTAGGTCCAAAGTACACCTTGCAGTCTGCACCTTGCAATACACTCTTGCGCTTTTCGGCACCTTTCGGTACTAGTATCTTTGTTTTTGTTTTGAGTCGTTGTGTTATATTGACAGAATATTTGAGGGTGTGTTTGTTTGAGTTGCGTTATTAGCGGCGAATCATTAAGCTTGAGGCCGATCTCGGGACCGATGTGCTGGTACTTCCTGAGCCAAAAATTTTTTTCTTTCCCCGCTTTTTACTGTTACTTGGAATTTTCTCGCTTGTTTCCCTTTTTTTGATGCATTGTATGGAGATGTTTCTAACAATTAGTTGTATTAGTTGTATTATTTGCATTATTATAACCTATTAGTTATAAACTATTAAAAATTTGCTAAGGAAAGATTCTTATTTCATTATAATGGAAATAGATGATTTCAAGCGACTTTTCTCAAGTATTGCTAACACAGACTTTATAACCGAGCACCAATTGGTTTGGGTAGAAGTTTTCAATTGGAGAAATAATTAAATGCCGAACATTCTCAAAATAAATCTGATTTTTTTTATCTTTTTTTGAGAAAAAGAACACCTTTTTGAGCGAGCAGTGGCGCTTACAGGGTGTCCGAATATTATCCGTACAACAAAATAGTTATATTTATTGACATATAACAAAACAAATATACATTGTAGGATATTATTATATGTTTACAAGAAATAAGCTCTGAGATACACGCCTTAAATCGTTTCGAGAAATTATTCACGATGGCCGCTATTTCCTCCACAGGTATTTACTTCCAAACTTTTAGAAGAGACGATTTCAGATGTGCGGTGCTCGGCAGGCTCTTGATCCAAGATGGATCATACCGAATAGTCCATTGGATTCAAATCTGGTCAATTAGTTGGAAGGCCATTCATCTTTGGTAAAAAAAAACCTGGCGTTCACAAAGGCTCATACTCTTTTTTGCCCCATGAGCCGATGCCCAGTCTTGTTGGAAGATCCAGCCCTAATTGACGAAATTCTGTTATGCCCACGGAGCTACTGAGTTAGTCAGTAGCTCCTGATACACTGTTTGGTTCACTTTTACCCCTTTGTCGATGAATGTCATAGGGGTTTTACTGGTGTTACTTATTCCAGCCCAAACCATGGCAGAAGCGGGATGATGACTCCTTGAAATACTTCCTAGGTTTTTTGAAGCAGCAGGAAAGAATTGCCGATCATTCTGGTGGTTATGATGCTGCTCAATAATGAGAAATGGGACTATCTTTGGCGGTGTGTGCTATGAAGGATGAACCACAACCTCGTGCTACTTTACCGCGAACCCAGCATCCAGAAAATGGTAAAAACTGGAAGGATCCGTTGGGCAGGGCATGTTGCAAGAATTCCGGACAACAACCCTGCAAAGATGGTGTTTGTCTCCAATCCGGCCGGTACAAGAAGACGTGGAGCGTAAATTTTCAAAACTATTTTAATACCGCAAATTGTCCCTATATACAGCCATTCCATAAAATACCGATATAGTGGATCTCAGAATTTCGTGAAAATTGGTAGTTTTGTTCCTTATCACACAAAAAAATGAAGACGTATTTCTTTTATTTTTGCATTAGGTTGACCATTTTCATGTTAGGGCGGTTTCAAAAATCGTTTTTTTTTATTTTCCCGAAAATGAGTTTTTTTTTCAAGAAATCATAACTTTTCAATCACTGGACCGATTTCACATGTTAAAACACCAAATGAACGATAATTAAACAAACTTTAAAAAAAATATGATGGCATTGGAATTGTAATTTAATTTAATATTAAAAAACATTGATTGTATGGCTATTTTGCTATTTTCACGGTGTTTGCCTAGAGGGCGCTTTACAATTTTATATTTTTTGTTGAAAATCTAGACTGTTTTACACAATCGATCAAAAAACTAGAGGAGAATGTTTTTTTTTTGTTTTCGAGATATATTTTTTCGAAGTTATCAAGTTTTGGAAGTTTTGCGACTAAACTATCATTTGTCTCCATTGATTTATGGTGGCTGTAACATAGTCATATTATCTACACTTATTTCAATTTCTGATTCTAGACTACCATGAATTTCCCAATGACTTGAATCAAATTTATAGATTGATGTTAGGTATCATAAATTGTCACAGGGATCCGTAGAATTGTTAATAAAGATAAATAAATTAATAGAGTATTAAGAAATTAAATTTAGGAAATGCATCTGTCACGGACAATACGACTCCCCAAATGCCAAAATGGTGCAAGCACATCAAGTAAACAAAAACAACATACATAATAATTATGTATTCATACTTATATTCTACTTCTGCTATTATAGGCTTGGTTATGAATACTTCAACAAGTCAATGACTACCTATGCGGATTATTATTATAGCCTCTATTATTTGTTTTTTATTATTGTGTTTTCAGCCGCTGCGGCTGATCATAGCCACCTGACCCCGGTACAAGGGATGGTGGTCCTATATAAGGTGAACTTGGAAGTGCAATAATCAGTATGAAACTTGTAAGTGAAATAATCATTAAGGAACCAAGAGCTCTGCTCATCAGAACATATCCAGTGTTAAATTAACAACGCATTTGAAGTGTGCGCTTTGTGATTTGCGGGTTTCAAAGTCGTTAACTAGGAATATCACCCAAGCCGTTCAAGATTATGCAGTTAAGAAAAATGTGAAATTGGACGACAGCACTTCCTTCATCTGCAAAAATTACCTCTGCAATTTGTAAACACTCGCACCTGTAGAGCTTATCGCTGCACCATCCGGAGTTTCTGCTGTCAACAGCCAAGATAAATATTTTTCTAAAATGTGTTTACATTGGCAGTCATGAACATGATGTTACGTTATAGTATACTGCGTGAAAGTATTGTAACGTTATGCTTGAATAGATCTAGATTTGAGTAGGCTGCTTTAGGTGTCTTAACTCCTAAGCGGTGCTTACCCGTACGCTTAAATCTGGTTTAAGCTCTTGTGTTGATTAACTGTATGTAGACTATGTTATTTCAAAAAACGTTGATGATAAGGTTTGTATACAACGGCGATTAGTATTGTATCCTGCAGAGTGTGAGCATTTTAGTGGAATACCTGTAACTAAAAAATGAGAAGAGAGATTAGTAATTTCCATTTAATTCCAACTACCTTTATTGCTTTTCTAGACAGATACGCGTATTTCGTTTACAATGTGCAGACTTGTGTATCTGTCAAGATAAGCAATAAAGGTAGTTGGAATTAAATGGAAATTACCAAGCTTTCTTCTCATTTTTTAGTTAGATTAGTATTGTGTAATTTGAGAGAGGCTTACACCATTTTCAATGAACAATTTCCCACAATTATTTGGTTTGGTTTTTCAATTTTGCAGGTTATCACCCTAAGTATTACTTACTGGCAGGAGCGAGTGGTACACATACTGTTTGCGCGATAGAATGTCACGATTTTCCTTCTCGGAAGAGGAATATTCTGTGAAACTGTGAGAGCTTTTCAAACGTGTGCAACAAATAACAGGGTATTATTCCAAACTACACACATGTATAATTGCAAACCATAAGATTGTATTATCACAGTCCAAATGGAAATCGATATGGGGTGTCGTATTGTCCGTGACAGATGCATTTCCAAAAATTTGATTTCTTAATACTCTATTTGATACCTATGCATCTTTATTTACAATTCTACGAATCCCTGTGACAATTTATGATACCCAACAGCAATCTATAAATTTGATTCAAGTCTTTGGGAAATGCATGGTAGTCTAGAATCTGAAATAGAAATAAGTGTAGATAATATGACTATGTTACAGTCACCATAAATCAATGGAGACACATGATAGTTAAGTCGCATAACTTCCAAAACTTGATAACTAAAAATTATATCTCGAAAACAAACAAAAAAAATTCTCCTCTAGTTTTTTGATAAATCAGTCTAAATTTTCATGAAAAAATATGAAATCATATAGCGCCTTCTAGTCAGACATCATGAAAATCACAAAATAGACATACAATCAATGTTTTACAATACAAAATTCCAATTTTTCAGTGCCAACATATTTATTCTTTAAAGTTTGTTTAATTATCGTTCATTTGGAGTTTTAAAATTTGAAATCGGTTTAGTGATTCAAAAGTTATGATGTATTGAAAAATGTTTTCGGGAAAATTAAATAAAAATCGAATTTTTGAAACCACCCTAGCATGGTAATCGTCACAATAATGTAAAAATAAAAAAATACGCGTCTAATATTGTGATAAGGTACAAATCTACCAATTTTCACGAAATCTGTGACCCACTATATCGGTGTTTTATGGAATATTTACAGGGTGTTCGGTTCCTTAGTGCAAATATTTTCAGGGCCGATAGATGATGATATTTGAAGAAAAAAATTGTTCTAGGCATATGGTCAAATCTCAAAGTTTACGGAGTTATTGAACTTTTAATGTTTTGGTACATGTTAGTCTTAAATTGGCTGTAATTCAAAAATTATGTAATTTACCAAGATTTTTCTGTCTCTATTCGAAAGCTGAGGAGATTTCATACATAACAATTTTATTAAAATCTTGAGTAATTATCATTTAGTGTCTTTTTAGGGTTCAAAAGGTCTTAAACAGCTCTTTTTTATTGGTTTTTCATGTTTTTTTTTTTGCATGAAACAAGATATTGATTTAACATAAACATGGCTTTCAAAGTGTTCTACTACTCTTTCTTTGACACAAATTTTTTACCCAAAAAATATTTCCCCCCATAAACCACTTCTCTCTATGCATTTTCCAAAAACAAACCTTTTCTTATTTTTACTTTATTTTTTTTTATGTAAGTTTGTTTTGAATGCGCCATGTTGTGCCTCCAATAACCAGATAACTAAATCACGTATTCAATCCCGCCGTGGTAACGTTTGTGCTCAGGACGCACAGCACACTTGATTACCGCGCTGCTTGATGGGGCGTCACAAGCTAAATTTCTTAAACTAAGGCCACAACCGGATAAAAGAAGACTTCCTCTAGCCAAGTTTGGTCTTAGTTTTTAAAATAGTGCGTTTATTCGCTAAAACTTTACCGTTTTGAAAACATTTCCAGAGAAATTTGCAAAATGGGCGAATCTGCTTTTGTAAACAAACGTTTCAATGAACGTTTTTTAGCGAATAAACGCACAATTTTAAAAACTAAGACCAAACTTGGCTAGAGGAAGCCTTCTTTTATCCGATTGTGGTCTTAGTTTAAGAAATTTAGCTTTTATTCGTGAGAAATATTCGATTTGAATGTTTGTTTACAAAAGCAGATTCGCTAATTTCGCAAATTTCTCCGAATTTAGGATATGAAAAGCTTCTTCTTGGACGCCCCATCAAGCATCGCGGTGATCAAGTGTGCTGTGCGTCCTCCGCACAGATATTACCACGGCGGGGTTGAATTCGTGATTTTGTTATCTGGTAATTAAAGGCACAGCATGGCGCATTCAAAACAAAATTGCAAAAAAAAACTAAGCAAGATAAAAAGTTTGAGTCAAAGAGAGAGTTGTAGAACATTTTAAAAGCCATGTTTTTGTTAGATCAATAACGACTGTTTATAATGTGTTTTATGCAAAAAACACATGAAAAAACCATCAAAAAATGAACTGTTTAAAACATTTTTAACCCTAAAAAGACGTTAAATGATAATTACTCAAGACTCAAATAAAACTGTTATGTAGAAAATTTTCTCAGCTTTCGAATGGAACAAAAAAATTTGGCAAGTAACATGATTTGTGAGTTACAGGCAATTTAAGACTAACATGTGAAAAATTTCACGCCAACTCATCCAGTGTTTGGCAGCACCCTCTCAGAATCCAATGAAACTTTGTGGGTGTGTAGACTATGTCTTTTCAAGCAACTTTGCATACTTTGTTTTTTCAAAATTGATATAGAGTGCCATTTGAAAATGGCTCAAATTTTTTGATAGTTTTTTTTTTAAATCAACATAACTCAAAAAGGACAAGACTTACAGAAAAGTGATGTATGAGTGACTTCTAGAAAATCGTTTTAACTTTTATGAAAAATAAACGTAAGAATTGTAAAATTGATTCTTACACGCTAAAAAAAAAATTTAAATTTTTGAAGTAAATTTGCAAAAAATGGCTATCTTAGAATTGGACGAATTTTTTTTAATAAAGGCAAAATAACTGTCTAAAAGTTCGCCGTACAGTGCAAGATGGGCACTTTCAAGGAAAAAAAAGTTTTTCATAACCCAAAATACTCAAAAAGGACAAGACTTACAGAAAAGTGATGTATGATGTCTTCTAAATTTACTTTTTAAAAAAAAAAATAAAAAATTTAAAAAAGATTTTTTTTCACCAAAAAAAATATTATAAAATTTTAAGTCAATTTGCAAAAAATCGCAATCTTAGAATTGAACGAATTTTTTTTTAATAAAGGCAATATAATTGTCTAAAAGTTCGCCATACATTGCAAAATGGGCACTTTTTAGGAAAAAAATTTTTTACACCAATTTTTGCATGTCCTATTCTTACCGTGTATCGCGCCAACTCGTCTTATAATTTGGTCCTAAAACCTCAAAGAGGTAAATTAAACTTAATTATAATGACAATTTGGGTTTTTTAAGGGTCCTTGAATGTTTGAAAAATCAAGGCTACCATTTGGAAAGGGCTTATTAATAATTTTAAATTTGATGATAATACAATTAAATCAGGTGGTTTATCCTGTTTATTATCAAAACTTCGAAGTATATTACAAGAAGGACAATAAATTGGAAAACAAAAGCTTTATCATAATATCTGAAGTATTGACCATTGCATACATTACTGTTCAAATAAAGAGGAAGCAACAACTTGATCACGCTTTCGTTGTTCTTAACACTTCTGATTTCAATGGTTCTCGTCGGATAACTCTTGAATAAATAAACACAGGATGCCTCGTTGACTACTCCAAGGAGAAAACAAACGGTTGTAGATTTTGTATATTATCCCAGTATGAGAACGGAGATGTGACGGAAATCATGCATTTGACAAATACCACTAGTACAACTGGAGCTCCTTGAGGCGATGTTTCCTTCCTCGGTCTACGATACCTTTAGTTTTTCTCCAACAGACTGACTACCATGTAGCTATTAGGATGGTTCACAATATGGATCCTGCTCCACTCCATTCAATCGATTGCAAATCAGGTCCTGGCTCAATTGGTTGCGAACTCGACCTGCTCTGGCCCTATGAAGATTCTATAGGAATTACTGTGGAAGAACTCAACTTTTTGTTTTCATTCTTCGAAATAATGCTTACTATCTGTGCTACGAAAATTTATTAATTTATTCTTACGGCAATAACTTTCTGATATAAATGATTCGTAGCTTTAAGGCAACACTGTATGACATAGTAGCCTTAATTTTTTATTGCATTTTGCATAACAGACGTACCCATTTTGACTGCTGAGTAGTTTGCGGAGCATTGCCTAAGAATATCATTTCGCTGATTAATTAATTAATATCTAATTATGTCGATTTGCAATCGGAAAGTAGCTTTCAGCTAACTTCAAGCTGGATAAATCTCGTAAGAACAGCTAGCAAACAGTTTCTATAGTTAATCATATTTTATCAAGGACGATAAGAACGAAAATTTGGATTTTCCCACAGAAATTCCCATAGAAACTTCAGCCAGTGCAGTTGCATTTCGCTACCAATTGTGCTCAAATTTTGGGACAAGAGGCAGGACCTGATTTAAAATTGGTTGAGTGGAGTTCAACTGATTCGATTCTTTGAACCACCCTACTCATGCTATAGCCAAGAGGGCCAGTTTCAATTTATAGATTGTACATTTTGCAATCCGTGATAGAACAGACATCAAATGGTGATCAAACAGGAAGAAAACCTGTAATCGATTTTATTAGATTTTGCAATGTCAATCGCTGTCGGTCACTTGACGAGTATATGCTGCCATCATCAGTCGCAGGTTGTTGCTGGTGAGAGAGGAAAATGAAAAATTACTTCAAACAGCCTGGGCTGATTGAAATTAAAAGTGAATGACTGATTGGAAACGGTCCTCCCTCAGCCGGCAAATGTACAGGTACCAAGCAAATCATGCTGGATGTGACTGGGTTCTATCCCCGCCCTGGTCATGGAATCTCTCGACTTCCTGATCATAGTTATTGTTCTAGCTACACAATCATACTGATGCAAAAATGGTACCGATATCGAAAAAAATAATAACTAAGAAAGTGCATTTAGAATACTAAGTTGAGAGCGATAATCTTGATTTTTGATTTTTGATAATTGATTGAAAAACATTCTAAAAGATCCAATTCTTTGAAAAAAAAAACCTTTGTATTGTACATCGTTAAACTAAGACTCTAAAAACAAGTTAAACGTCTATTTGCATGTTTTAATTCAATTGAGTCTCACTTGAGGTTTTTCCTCACTCGGGAGATTTACATCCGAAACTTTTCCATCAACTCACTGTGAACTCACGCAACCGCAATTACCCGATCCATAAATATGTTCTTTTCATATAATTAACATTTGACTGGCAACGATAGCTTACGTGGATTCTTCACTTTTTTCATCCTGGTGGACACGTGTACTTCTCACTAGTAATCCCGCTTCTTCCGTCACTTAATGTTCAATGTAATCGTGAATCACTGTGCCATTGATCACTATCATTACCGCGGATGAAGATATTTATCTGCTTCTAAAATGCACAATTCCTACCCACTGCCTCAAGGCTCACAACGGTCATGTAGCACAGCATCAAGCTAGGAACCGAATGAATCAACGTTTGAATTAGAACTACCTAGTAGCCACCTTGTTGGTCGTCGACTTTTCACGAAACATGGAGCGCACCCTTTCCGCTGGACCTATTCGCGGGCTTTGAGTCTATTGGAAGTCAGTAGGTGCATGGAGTATTTTCGCATCGTTTATTCTCAGCGGATATGTCTTGCCAGGTTCATGCCTCTGATGAACCGGAATGGTGGAACCAAAATTTTGCAATATCTTAATGTTCTCTCTAGCGCAGGAGGTAATTAGTCCGTCTAGCGCTGCGCTTCGCTAACCGGTTCTAATAAAACTCCAACTTCGGGCAAAGTGGTCGAATTAGAAGGCAGCGAAGCATACATTCGTCCACTAACGGTTCCAAGCTGCTGACAGAATTCTTGTTTTGTATGCTGTACCTATCCACAAAAGGGTAAGCAATCGGTCGTCAACTGAACGACCTTGCCGGATTAGAAATGATGTAGAATGCAGTTAGTATCTTGCTCAATCTGCGTGGATTTGCGCGGCAAATTGGAACGTTAGACGAACAGCGTGCGTTTGTGGTATATGTGGGTGATTGCTGTTGGTTGTAAAGCAAGTTGATATAGTGTGGCTGTTTAATGAGATACTAAAAAAACGTTGCCAACACCGATCAATGCTGTGCAGAATGATATAATTTTACAGAGATTATATATAAATCATATGTGTGGTACAAGTTCCAACTGAGTTGATTAGAGAAAAATTACGGGTTCAACAAGTACTATAATTCAACACTCAATTCAAAACAAAACTAGTCAAACCTTCTGAAAATATCGGTCAGGAGGTTGTCTGTAAAATGATGATAGGAAAAGGTATGTGTAAAATGTGTGATTAAGGCTGCGTTCCATTTGACAGGAGGCCGTAAGAATGAAATGTATGATTATTGCCCACTCATCTCAAGGTTTGTTTCCATGGAACAACGTTGTACGTAGAAAATTTCATTCTAGAACTATTTTGCTTTTTAAAAACGCTTTTTTGTGGGCATTCCAACATTATGTTTAATACTTGGCCAAATAGCTTAAATGGCTTCAAAAGGCGAGTAAACTTGACGCATTTCTTTTATCGTATTTGCTTTTTAGTTATTAAATTGGCTTCCAAGCAGGACATCGACAAATTTTTCATCACGAAAATTCAAACTACTTGCACGCGTTAAAAGTGGCCAAATCAACTGTCACCATCGTTATGAAAGTGTTCGAGGAACGTCTCTGGACAGCCAGGCGGTCTGAGTTGGGGAGAAATCAAACGCCGTTTGACAAACGGTGGATCTGTGCAGGGCTATAAGGCTGAATGCCATTGGACGAACGCCATTAGGCCGAAGGCTTTTAGGTCAAATGGGTCATCATACCGAAAGCCTTAGGGCCAAAAGAGTCATAACACACAAAATTTGAAAAGTGGTTGGTTGAATTTAATATGTCATGCAACCTCTGTGACATGAAACTATTGAACATTCATGGGAGATTATTCTTCATTTAAGTCATGAGCAGTTCTTTTTAATTTGAAATCCATCAATCTGCTAACATGTCATGTGGAAAATTGAACTTATTAGTTCTGGAAATCTGAGGAAGACGTAACCATTGAACTTTTATGGGAAATTTGAATTTCTTTCAATCAAAAGCGGTTCTTTCTAATATCTGTCTCTAATATCAATCTGCTAACATATATTGATGGAGATTTATATTTCTAGAATTTTTAGGATATGAAAGTAAAGCATTTTCATGACATTTTTTCCTATTTCTAATTATGAGCTGTTTTTGATGTAGAAAAACCTCTGTGTTTTCAATACTGAGGTACACAACACGAGTGTGAAAGATTTTGAACGTTAATAACTCAGTCCTTTCATGATCGATTTTCAAACAATTGCACCGATTGATTAGAACATTCACTAGACGTCAATTCCAATATTGATTTCAAAGGTTTGACGATTGAAAAATTAATAACCAACCATCCAATCACGGCATCGTGGGAACGGTTGTTTCCCAACACAGACACAGTCATAGACTATCCGGTTTGAGTGTGTATGCACAGATAAAAAGAAATATTGAATTTTTTCAGCGTTATCTAATGCACATAAAGGGAATGCTAGATTTGGTAGAAAATAATGGGATATTTCATGTAACGATAATCCAGATAACGCCTGAATCTAGCCTGTTGTATGAAAGATTGCAAACATTGTTGTATGGCGCTTGAAAGATTGCAAACAATTAAACGAGGGGAAATTTTACGCGCCTGGTAAAATTCATTATTTTTTTCGGTGCGTGTGTATATTCAACGACTGTGCATTGTCTTCGTATAGGGCATAAAAGTACAATAGTGACGCTCTTGACGTGTTTTATCGTGTTTTTGCCGTTTGCACCGTTCGCCGTGAGGTTCCATCGCAAACGGCCCTTTTTCAGGGCCACCACAATTTCAAGGAAGAAGTCTGTCGTGTGATTTCATTTTCCTCTATAATTAACTGTTACTTCAAATCACTTTCGAGTGTACTTAATTCTTTGTATTCATTCCATATACCCGTTTGTACAAGAATATCAGAAAACTGAATAAATGAACTAGTCTTGAATTGTAGCTTCACTGATGTACTTCGTCGTGCGCGTATAAAAGAAAGTCTATTGTTTTATGTTAAATTCGACTAAACATAGCAGAGTCAATTTTCCAGCACAAAATAATTAAAGAGCCTGTATTAGGAAAAAAGGCGACATCTAATCTATTTGACAGGTCTCTTGCTCGATTGGAATGGCTTTTTACAAAGCTTCGGCAGATATTTGCCTGCTCTGCTCTTTATAAATAATTACATCAATTACACATTGCTACGTAGTCCTATGTCACCTTTGCCTGGACCTTCTAGTTTTTTTTTCTAATTTCTAAACTTTCAACTTTTTGAACTTTGTGGTAGATCATATTTTGTATTACTTTAAATCTTTTGAGACTTGAAACCAATTAAATTTTTCAGAAGATTTATTTTCGTTTTAATTATAATCTGCTCATCCAAGTTTTGGATCTAGTAAACTGCCAACAGTTGAAGTTAGAATATAGCATTTCTTGAAATGTTTGGGACTTGAAACAATAAACATGTATGGAAGATTTTTCGTTCTTTCAGCAATGAGCAGTTTTATCTAATTTCAAAACTCTCAATCTGAGAATTTCATTTGGTATCTTTAAGACATTAAACCATCGAACTTTCATTGAAGATTTTTCAGTCATTAGCAGTTTTTACAAATTTCAAAACATTCCATTTGCTAGTGTGGCGACCTAGCTCCGTCAGTTTAACTTTCATTTTAAATATAGCATTATTTCAGGGATAATCGACAAAATCATCACAGAAAAAAAATGAATTTTAACAGGCACGTAAAATTTCCCCTCGTTTAGTTCCAAGCCAAAGGAAGCGTTAACAACGAAATTGTCTGCAATCTTTCATGCGCCATACAACAATGTTTGCAATCTTTCATACAACAGACTAGATTCAGGCGTTATTTGGCTTAAGTTTACATGAAATATCCCATTAAGTTCTGCCAAATCAAGCATTCCCTTTATGTGCATTAGAAATGCAGAAAATTACATGCTTCTTACAAACTGTGTGTTTCTACCATGATGATCGATGAATTCCAAAGCAATTTAGACATTGCAAATCAATTTATAGCAATACACTTTCACGAAATTCTCGGTTTCCTCAACTTCATCTTCACGATTATCAAATGAATCATAATAGAAATTAAAAACCGTAGCGGCTGGGACGAATTTGCATCCATCTATAGTCCCAATTTAGTGCTTATAAACCGACATTAAATACATAACCGTCGAAATTTTCAGCCTTATAAAATAAATTGCGTAAGATTTTTTGATGCATAGTATCAAACGTCTCATTAAACTTATCTTAGCAAGTGTATAGTTACTTGAATATCGTTTGCAACTCTAATAATTTATGAGTTATAAAACAAAATGTGTTCGATCACTGCATATTAGGCTGAGTCAAGGAACAAACAGTCAAGGTCAAAAAGAACAAAATAAATTAAATATTGTACACTCGCCAACCTAGTAACCAATTCTTCCTACTGACCTATTCGGTCTACTGACCTATTCGGTCTACTGACCTATTCGGTCTACTGACCTATTCGGTCTACTGACCCATCATCTGACGTCCCTGCTCGACTCAACTCCATCAAAAGTGGAATAACTCAAGTTTGAGTAAATCTTATTGATAGGGACTACCAAGTCTACATATCAAAAATATCGACTTGAATCAAATGAGTGTTGTAGAATTGTCGACTTGTCAATCTTAACAAAATTTACTCTAATTTGACTGACTGTACTTTTGACGAAATCGGATACGACTCTATTTTGAGTTAGGCAGAGCCACCGTGCACATCTTGCGCTGGGTTATGTGAGAACCTTGCCTGGCATTTTTGGAAAAGTTAACATTGATTGTTATGCTCGGCTTTAGTTTAAAATTTTACCAAAGACTCTGAGCTAATTTTGTTCAGATTTAAAAAAAAAAAATCTGCCTTGGAATGTCAACTGAGCAATATTTTTATGTTGACTTTGTTAAGAATGCTAAGTATATCTCGCTTGGCATTCCTAATAAGTACATCGTAAAATCTCAGTAATACCTGCTTGAGATGTTGTACTTGCTCGACATTCTGTGCGAATCTTTCAAATGATTCCGTGAGAACATTTGATAAAATTTTTTGAATGATTTTGGGCATTCTACTCCTCTGAAAATGCGAAATAATACCAGCGGCTGGATAGTCAAGATGAAAATGGATAAAGTTTTTGGCTCAAGAAGTACCAGCACATCGCTCCCAAGCTCAGTCCCAAGCTTAATGATTCGCCCCTAATAACGTAACTCATACGAACACACCCTCAAATATTCTGTCAAAATAACATAGCGAATCAAAACAAAAACAAAGTTTCTAGAACCCAAAGTTTGTAAACTGCAAAGTGTACAGGGTGCGGCAGAAAATAATGTGAAAATGTTCAAACTTGAGTATTGGGTTAATTCGTGTAGCTAGTGACTAATTTCTGTCGAAAGTGTATTTGTTTATGTTAACTTTCAAGTGCTGCATCCAAACATTCTATTTGTTTTATTGCAAATTCGTCAAAATGTTCGCGAAAGAAGTGATCACCAGTTTGTTGCTCGCCCAGAAGAAGCCGAAAGAGATTGCCAAGGTGGTAGGGTGCCATTTGGTAACAGTTTACCGCATAAAAAAATTCCTGCAGGATGGTCCTAAGCAGCGGAAGCCGGGAAGCGGACGTCCGCGCTTTGCACGCACGCCGAACGTGATCAAATCGGTCCCTGCAAACATTGCTCGCAACCCGGTGCGTTCCATAAAAAAAACTTGCAAAGGAAGCCAATATTTCGGACGAATCCATGCGGAGAATCATCAAAGAAGACCTGCATGCATCTTCCAGAGCCAGAGTGAAACGCCACTTGATTACGGCCGGGTCAAGGAACTGCGAGTGACTCGTTCCAAGAGATTGCTTTCCTTGTTGAAGAAGGAAAAAATGATAATCCTGTTCTCCGACGAAAAGCTTTTCAGCATCGATGCTGTGGCCAACAGCCGCATGGACCAGTTCATTTCACCGCAGAAAATGGAGAACGTTCCGGAAAAAGTGAAATTCAAATTTCAAACCAAACATCTGGCTGGTGTTATGATGTTTGGCTTGGTGGCGTCCAACGGTTTGAAAATGCTGCCTGTTTTCATTGATGCTGGAGTTAAAATCAATACCGAAGTGTATATCGGTATTTTAAAGGACCAAGTGCTTCCTTGGGTAAAGGCCAACTTCTCTGAGGACCAAAACGTTGTCCTACAGCAGGATGGAGCGCCGTGTCATACGTCCAATCGAACCCAACAATGGTTGAACGATAACATGAAGTTTTGGCCGAAGGATTTGTGGCCCCCTAGCAGTGCAGATCTTAATCCGTTGGATTATTCGATTTGGTCATATGTTGAAGCACGAGCCTGCAAAACATCACACCCTAGTGTGAA
This sequence comes from Aedes koreicus, assembly GCA_024533555.2. NCBI lineage: Eukaryota > Metazoa > Arthropoda > Insecta > Diptera > Culicidae > Aedes > Aedes koreicus. The sequence continues at coordinate 698,008 of JAHHFK020004889.1, read as the reverse complement.
AACCCTGAAGTCAATAACACGCACATGGCAGTCAATGTCGGAGGACTACGTCCAAAAGGCATGCTCTGGCTTCCGGCGTCGGCTCGAGGATGTTATTAATAAAAATGGAGGACACATTGAATAAATTTGTTTGAAAGGACTTTATAAAGATGACTGTCCTCGAAAATGTTGAAATTATTGCTTGAATTAGTTGAAAATGGGATTTGAAAGAAATAGAACTAATTTTCACACTATTTTCTGCCGCACCCTGTACATGGGACTAAGGGTTTCTACAACAGTCAAACAATTTTTCAAATCACTAGTTTAATATTGATTTTTGATAATACTGCTTGGGATTCTGAGCAAACCCAATCCCTCTTTGGGGATTGTGAGTGACTCTTTCTGAGAGTAGTAAAAAAAAACTCTCGTGGAATTATTTTTTTGTGAATTGAACTGAATCATGTAACAATTTGATTTTGAATTATTGTGCAATCCTTATTCTGGATTATGAGAGAATCCACTTTGCAGGGTAAACTCTATAATAGTTGTGGAATGTTAAAGGCGTTAATGTACCAATAGTTGTGTATGGAGGGTCTATTAATACACTAACGCTGCTAACGTACCACAACTATTAGAGAGTTTACCCTATTATGAAATATACATTTCTCAGGGTTCTACGTAAATTGTTGTAAACTTCGTGGTCAAGCGGTTAGTGGCGTCAACTGTTCAAGCAATTGCCACGAAATGTGAGAGTCTGAATCCCACTTCGGCCTGTGGAACTTTTGGCAAAAACAAAAATGTCCCTACAGATCCACTGGATGGAGTATTAAGTTGTCCGTTGTTATTTGAAGAACGATGTTAATGTCTCTTTAAGTTATACTCGGGGTTTGAATTGGAACAAGTTTAATTTTTTGACGTAGGACTACGTCTGTGTTTTCAATACTGGGGTACACGTTCGAATTGCGAAAATTTGGAGCGTCACGAAAAATATATAGGTTTTGAACGTTAATAGCTAAGTTATTCCACGATTGATTTCCAAAATGTTTGCACCAATCGATCGGAACATTTTCTACGCTTCGATTTAAATATTTCAAACTATTGATTTTTAACATGCAACTAATAAAATTAACGCAAATATGAAGTGATGTCTTATAATATCGATTTTTCATAGTAAATTTACCAAATACACAGTACTTTCCGCGCACAGACTTCATATTTAAGTAAGGAACGTCTCCTAGGCAGCCATGAATGTTATAAAAGGGGTACACCTTCGCATTTTGATTTAGTTTTCCGGCGGTCGTGGAGCTGTGCAGAGTAGGATCTGCAGTTGGACGAGCAGTCGCTGCCCAGAGAGGCGTTGGTGCAGTTGGCTGTTGTTGCCGATGCTCCCGTCAACTTCGCTGCGAGAAAGATGGCTGCTGAAGCCTACTAGTTGGCGGGAAAAAGCCGCCCGTGACAACGAGACAAGAATCAATCATCCCACGTCACCTGAAGATGGCCACCCGCAATGAAGATGAGATGAACCAAGTTTCTCTCTCCCCGTCAACTAAATCCGTCCTTTTCAGGACGACCAAATTAGTTTGCCAACTAAAGAGTTTATTTGGTTGAAATTTTCTCTTGTGATGTTTGAAATTAATTTCAATTACCGCGCCCCGGCTGAACATAGCATTCATTAAACGTCGGGTCCCGTAGTAAATGACTAAGAAGGTTGAACAACCAACGGACGGAATTCGAACCGAACTGCGTCACTTCAGACCGACCATGTGGTTGAGTTCGTTGTAGTTCCTAGCTATGCATAGCGGATTAGTTGCTGGCGGTGGCAAGCAAATTAGGAAAGGTTCGGTTAAGAAAATCATCCGTCTTGCGTGTAATAATTAAAACTAATTATTGTGGCGCAATAATTGAAGTTCGTCCCCTTTGATGCTATTTGTAACACATTGCCTTCGTTGGTACCGCCTTCTTTCGTGCACTAGCATCCGATGCTTTTACCTAACAGCTTTTAGCAGAACATTTTGATTCAGTCTTACGACAGTCGTTAAGCTGTGCAGTGGCTGTAGGATCGCAGTAGGCGGCGGCGAGCAGTCGCTGCCCAGAGAGGCGTTGGTGCATTTGGCTGTTGTTGCCGATGTTCCCGTCAACCTTGCTGCGAGAAACATGGCTGCTGAAGCATACGAGTTGGCGGGAAAAAGCCGCCCGTGACAACGAGACAAGAATCAATCATCCCACGTCACCTGAAGATGGCCACCCGCAATGAAGATGAGATGAACCAAGAAAGAAAGTCCAAGTTCATTTGCGAACTGTTTCTCCCCCATCAACTAAATCCGTCCTTTTCAGGACGACCAAATCAGTTTACCAACTAAAGAGTTTGTTTGGTGAAAATTTTCTCTTGTGCTGTTTGAAATTAATTTCAATCACCGCGCCCCGGCTGCAAATAGCATTAATTAAACGCCGCTTCCCGGAGTAAATGACAGAGAACGTTGAACAACCAACGAACGAAATTCTAGAACGGATAATTCGAACCGAACTGCGACACTTCAGACCGACCATGTGGTTGAGTTCGTTGTAGTTCCTAGTTGTGCATAGCGGATTGGTTGCTGGCAGTGGCAAGCAAATTAGAAATGTTTCGGTTAAGAAAATCATCTGTCTAGCGTGTAATAATTAAAACTAATCATTGTGGCACAATAGCTAAAGTTCGTCCCCTTTGATGCAATATGTGTCACATTGCCTTCGTTGGTACCGCCTTCTTTCGTGCACTAGCATCCGACGCCATTACCTTACTGCTCTTACCCGACCAGAAGGAAATAACAAAATTATGTCAAGTGTTGTTATTCAGTTATGCCTTTTTTATAACAGAGGTTGTTAGAATTTAGATCGCAGATGTAGTTAAAATAACAGAAATTGTTACAAAAAATCCTCAAGAGGTAACAAAATATTAGCAAACTATAATATAGACATAACATAAACAAAACAAAATTTGTAACAGTTTTGTTACGATGTAGCAAAATTATATCAGCTATTGTTATAATTAATCTATTTCTTCACGCAGATTGTGCCTCCCAGGGTATTATATCTTAATTTGTTATATACATGTTACACAATTATTCAGATGAAAACATTTTTAACAAGTTTATATCATAATCAGTTAGTCGTAACAAGGTTTGTTATAATTTTGATATTTTTATGTTATGCCCTTCTGGTCGGGTAGCAGTGCATTTTGATTCAGTCTTACGTCAGTCGTAGAGCTGCGCAGTGGCTGGTGGCTGTAGGATCGCAGTTGGCGGCAGCAAGCACCATGGAGGGTGTACTGGCGAGCAGTCGTTGCTCGGAGAGGCGTTGGTGCAGTTGTCTGTGGTTGCCGATGCTCCCGTCAACCGCGCTGCGAGAAACATGGCTGCTGAAGCCTACGATTTGGCGGGAAAAAGCCGCCCGTGACAACGAGACAAGAATCAACTATCCCACGAGATGAAGCAAGAAAGAAAGCCCAAGTTCAATCGCGAACTGTTTCTCCCCCGTCAACTAAATCCGTCCTTTTCAGGACGACCAAATCAATTTTCCAATTAAAGAGTTTATTTGGTTAACATTTCCTCTTGGGCTGTTTGAAATTTCCATTACCGCGCCCGGCTGAACATGGCATTGCTTTAAACGCCGCGTCCCGGAATAAATAGCAAAGCGCGTTGAACAACCAATGAACCAACAGATCCATAACTATCTTCTACGCGTTAGAGATAGTGGCCCTCTCAACCATCGTAGAAAATACAAGTGGGGCCGTATCATAATTAAGAGCCACCAAATGCTTTCTAAGGAGTGTACAATAGAATTTTCTTGGCCCTTTTCAGAACTGACTTAAATCAATTAGCGGATGGCCCTGACGTGTATGGGAATTCGATTGCTGCGTAGTCCTACGTCAACTTTGCGTACAACCCCATTGGGCTGTCCCTTATAGTTTTTTAACAAATCTTGCTCATGACTTTGACAGAATCAGTCAGAAACTTTGAACAAATCATGTGGATGCGTTCCTCACTCATGTTGTGAGCGTATTTCGTTCGGCATTTCAAACATGTTTTTCTGAGTATTTCGAACTATTTTCACTTGATATACTGATTAAATTGATTTTGTGCACATACTGGCCGTTGAATTGAAGTGTTAGTTTCAACATTTTTAAGCTATTTTTCTTGGAAGTTTGGTTCAATGTCTAGCAAGATTATGTGAAAATTTCATGTGAAACTGTGATTGCATCGCTCAGTTTTATACTTTTTTTGCGAATCTAACTGTCTTGACTTCACCAGAAAGAGCCTTTATCAGAGTTCTTGGTTAATCTTATTAAGTTTGTCGACTGATTCAAACTCATAATATTCTACAATTCTGTCCAAGGCTTTAGCAAACCCTGCTCAGGATTTTGAAAGAATCTGGCTCAGATATCAGCATGAAGTTTGTTTGGCATTCTTAAAACAGGACACCTATATATAACAGAGTCCTAACAGTTTCAGTTAGGACTTAAATAGTAGCCAGTTTAGAAAATAGAGAAAATATTAGCAATCACAATAGTTGACGATTATAAATAAACCATACTCAGGTTGTGAGAGTATTTTGATCAACATTCTTATTTGTAGAAATTTTTGTTCATAGTTCAAAATTACTTGCGAGATTTTGAACATACTTGACTTTTACAAATTTAAGGTAATTTTTCTTCAGATTTTCAGCAAATTTTTCTTGGGGTTCCAATTGAAACAAGCTGAAGTTTCTAACTAACTGTCACTCATGATTAACAACAATATCTGCAAATTGTACTCTGCATTCTAAGCAGATTTGACGGTTTAGAACTCAGATGAAAGTTTGGGCAAATTTACTAAAATAAACTACCAAGTTTAAAAAAGAAGAGTATGTTGTTTGGTAGCTAAGCGAAATTTGAGATGTTAATGTTGTACACATCATTGCCATATACTTTTTTACAGTACCGTGTATTTAAAAATTTGATACTTCCTTCGATCAAACGAGATGCCTGGAAAAAAAATTACGTCAATCCGTCACAAATAATTGCTAGGAAGTAAGCGAGTTGTGCTTAAGTGACGAGTTTTGTAAGAATCGATCATAGGAGGGAAGAATATAACACTTCAAGTTCGAAATCTTATCGTGTGCGATTGCTCACAAATCAGTTTGAGGAACTGCTTTGTGACTCAAATAAGTCATAACTAAGTTGCTGCAACCATTTTTTACCATTGTGTGCTGCTTGGGAAAGTTGCCGAAAAGTATGGCGTTAGGCGTGGTGCAGTTCAAAAAATTGTTTGGAAACACCGAAAGCTTGGAAGTGTCGCAGATCGAACTGGACGAGAAATTAAGGAGGATCCGTTTGTTTCCATCCATGCACTCAGAGAAAAGCTAAGGCTTTCGATATCCGATCCTCCAGTTCGACGACGCATTGCCAAGCACGGTTTGAAAAGCCATTTTACTCGGAAACTTCCGTTCATGAGTAAGTTGAATAAGAAGAAGCGATTGCGGTTTGCAAGAAACCATACAAATATGCCACTGGAGTTCTGGAAACGGGTTGTTTGATCAGACGAATCAAAGTTTGAGCCATTCACCAGAAAACGACGAATGCTAGTTTGGCGGAAAAGCGATGAAGGGCTGAAGGATAAACATTTCATGTGACCATGAGGCATGGCGGTGGAAACATCATGATCTGGGACTGTTCTCATAGATTGAAGCGAATATTCTGGCACTAATCAGTGGTATTATTACGGCAGATGGGTATGTAGATATTCTGAACGTGAATATGGAAGAATCTTTGCTGAAAATTGGCCTGGAAGATAATTACATTTTCAAGCTGCCAGCATTCTCCCGTGCATGTCAACCTGGCCCCCCCCTCCCTTTTATACACACATAAAAAAATCTCTCTATATTTTTCCACACCAAAGACGAAAAAAACCCCACGTAACCAACAAACAAAAATATTTTGCTGCACCCGAGGAGACCTGGAATGTGTTGGACAGCCTTGGTGAAAACACCAAAACGTTCTGCACGAGAGCCGAACTTGACTGCAAACACACCACCATGTGGCTATAATTTACCACTTCAGTTTCGTGCTTATAGATGAACCCGCAACGCAATGGACGCGACACGAGTGTACATGCTCGTGTTTCGCTTCAGACACCGTGTCTTTATTTTTGGGAAAACACCCGAGCCGAGTGGTTACGATCACAAGAAAGCTCTCAACATACACCCAGTATGACACTGGTTACCACGGATAGAGCATTGCTCGTCGGATGATTCTAAAAATTTGAAAATTTGACTTATAGGTTTGTTTTCCTGGCCGCTGGGTGACGGGCGCATAAGTTGATTGAGTTTAACAAGCACGGCATGGGTAGAAATAAAATAAATTAACCACGCGTGTATTCCGCAATCGGACACAATCGGAAACACTCGGCTGTGGTGTTTGCCGAATCCATCATACACGGTGTCTGAAGGCAAAACACGAGCACTGGCATTGGTGTTGCACCAACAGCGTGGCGTGTAAGTCTGGAAGCACGAGGTCAAAGTGGTGAATTTAATACACGCGCTAGCGTGGTAAAAAATAGCTCGGCGTGCAGTGTAGTGTTTGGACATGGCTGGTGTTTGACCCACACCCCTTAGTTGGAAGAAACCCCAAAAAAACGACACCCCACCATAAAACCAAAGGGGGGTATATTTATTAATTAAAAGTTTTCCCCCGCTCTTTTTTATTGATTTTTTTTTTTCAAAAATAAAGGGGTTTTTTTTTTATCCCACCCCCCCTTTCCCAAACACAATATTTTTTTTAATTTTTTTTGTGTAAAAAAAAAAAAATTTATTTTTTTTTTAACAGAAATTGTCCGCCTTTGTTTAGTTTTGGGAAACATGTATTGAAATACCCTACTCTTTCAAAAATGTGCGTTTTTACTCAACTATAATACCTTGATCAAAGGTGGACCATTGTTTTTGACGGTCACTGCATAGTTTGAAAGATACATTTAATTATTCTGCGCCATCTAATGCACATAAAGGGAGTGCTAGATTTGACCTAAATTAATGGAATCTTTCATGTAAATTTGAGCCAGATATCGCTGGAATTTGGTCTGTTGTATAGAAGATTGCAAACAATGTTGCATGGTGTATGAAAGATTGCAAACTAAACTTGTAACTAAACGAGGGGAAATTTTATACATCTGTTAAAATTAATAATTTTTTCCGGTGTATAGTTACAAATTCTCAATCTCCCGTAGCTCAATCTATGGGTTGCAACCCATTAAAAAAATAAAAAGGTTATCGAATCTTTTGCTGTATTTATGGGATATTTTAAATAGATAACAAGACAACATTAGATTTACACAGATAAAAAAAAACGTTGAATTTTCTGCGTTATCTAATGCACATAAAGGGAATGCTAGATTTGGCTGAAAATAATGGGATATTTCATGTAATATTAAGCCAGATAACGCCTGAATCTAGCTTGTTGTATGAAAGATTGCAAACATTGTTGTATGGCGCATGAAAGATTGCAAACAATTTCGTTGTTTACGCCGCCTTTGGCTTGGAATTAAACGAGGGGAAATTTTACGCGCTTGTTAAAATTCATTATTTTTTTCTGTGTAGATCTTGATATTATAATAGAATTTTAATTTTTTGCAATTCATCATCGACTTGATAAATATGCGTCATGATTTGACAGATTTATTGATATCTTCTTTTACTGATTTGAATCTAATCACGGAGCTCTAATTAAAATTTTCAACGTTTCAGGTTAATTTAGACATGTTGATACTAGTTATGTGACAATTCTGATGTGATTTCTGAAAGTACACGGAAAAAAATAATGAATTTTAACAGGCGCGTAAAATTCCAATCCAAAGGAGGCGTAAACAACGAAATTGTTTGCAATCTTTCATGCGCCATACAACAATGTTTGCAATCTTTCATACAACAGGCTAGATTCAGGCGTTATCTGGCTTAAATTTACATGAAATATCCCATTATTTTTTGCCAAATCAAGCATTCCCTTTATGTGCATTGGACAACGCAGAAAATTCAATGTTTCTTTTTATCTGTGTAGCTACAGTCGGATTCATGGATACTTTATTAATGAGTCTACTGATAATTTTTCTACTTGCAGAAAATATTGGCAACTTAAAAAATGCTTGTGAGGTTTTTTTTCAAGTTAATTGTCTTCAGATAAAATTCGTGAAGTTTATTTGGCATCTGAACGTTATAGCAGAACACTATAATCATATTATAAACATGTTGCATCAGTTTTTCTTGGCTAAAAATTAGTAGTCCCAATATCTCAAGAACCAGTACACCAATCAATTTGAAATTTAAATATATTTTTTTGTACATTTTAAACGAATAAAAATTGCTTCTTATTTTCGTTTAAAAACTCCTTTTTTTACTACATTAAAAGATTTTTAAAACACTCCAGTGGAAGACATTCAAAGAAAAACAATAATCTTCTTTTTGCTGGGTATTATGACACTAATATTCCAATCAATCTATATCCTATCATTCCAATGCTGCGGTTCGACATCCACTGAGTTTTTATAATTCGATAGCATGTTTTAACATATTATTTAACCTTTTTTATTTGTCTCTACTACAATTGACTCCTGCACTTCATCAATCATCAAAGGTATGTCTAAAAACGCCGTTAGTTTGCTTTTCGCTTGTGCACATTATGATCTCACTTTTGACAGCTTAAGATGTGGCCTTGTAAACATTTCCAAACCAAACAACATTACGCAGAACTTGCTAATTGCTTATGCATCAATAAAAAATAACGCAACAACATTTTGAACATTGACCATGCAAGTAAATACACGTTTCAAACCGCTAAGAACGTAGATGCCTATCAATGCTCACTGCCGTCGCCAAATCAACAGAGCAGAAAAATGCTGCACCACAAGAAAATAAATTGCACTTTTGCAATACACCCGTTCGCGTAAACATTTCCTTTGCCTTTCAAAACTGCCAGCTCAATCGTTAGCATTCAATCAAACTCAAAGTCTTTGATGTGCCTAGATCAAAACATGATTTGTGACCGTCAATAATGCAGCCTTCTGGCAGATATGAACTTACGGTGGTGGTAGCGTTTTCAAAGGCATGTTAAGTCGAGTATATAGTTATAAAAACACCTTCACTAAACTATGCGCACAATTACCATCGGGTTTGATGCGTAACAGTGCGGCCGTTCGTTGCATTTTTTATGATCAGTCACAGACGGCATAGCATGTGACGAGTGCGTTTTTGCTCGGAGCGTATTTCCCGAAACGAATAAACGTTTTTAATTAGTTATTGAAAGTTAAAAATTGCACATTTTTAAGCAATAAATGGGCCCACATCACATTCAGCTAAATATGTGTTAATTAAAATTTCCAGAACAAAGTCGAATAAATCTGATAAGTAATTATCTACTTAGCAGAAATAAACAGTACTTCAGCAACCCACACACTATCCATCGAAACCAACACTTAAATGAGACCTGCCATCGCTTGGTAAAGGCTGAGCAAATTGTTGCAAAAACCACGACGAAAAACGATGCGAAAATAGCTCTCGAATCACACCATCAGTCAATAAGTATCATATTTAAACACACGCAACGGTTTCTCACGGCTTGTCCACGACTCCAAAGTTACACCACTTACAAGAGGCCAAAGCGCACGCGGTTTGAATAGATACCTATATGTCGGTACTAAGGCACATGCAGCTGCTCTCCACTCAGTAGAGAGGGTGAGCAATTCTACGAAATGTACACACCCCTTTCAATACAGAGGAACTGACTTCAACCGCTGGTCAACAAGTTTTGCGTAGTCAAGTCCACACGCACGCACGCACGCACGCACGCACGCCCCAAAGATTGATGTTTACTACTCGACGAACAAACAACAACCGAGCCACAGAACCGACCGGCACAACGTGTTCTGGATAACTAAACTCAATGAACGCACTCACTCGGCCACCCGCCGGTTGTTTGTCATAGTAGGCTTGTTGAAAAAAAAAATCATCATCGGCCATACTAAACTACTTCAGCCAACACTATTCAACTTGAGTGGTGATGGTGAGTTTTGGTTCATGGGCACTATACTTTCGCGAAATCCGCTGATTGATGGCTGGGTACAGCGATGAATGAATATTCCGCCTTCATTGTTTATTTTCAATATATTTTGGAACATTTTTTCAATAGGGCGAATGTTACAATAAGAGGTTCAATTCTCTTTCGTTCTCTTCCATTAATTACAGCGTCATTATTATAATTATAATCATTATTATAAAGACAACAGCATATTATGCGATTTATTTAATAATAACAGAAAATGTAACCAAAGAGAATCCCCAATGTTAGATTTGCCCCAATAAAAAAAATATCTAGATATCTTTAGACATCGGTTCTGTAGAATGTTTATAAATTCAAGGAAGAAGCCATTGTTTAAGTTTGTCTGTTAGGCCCTAGTGAAAAGCCTTTGTCGAGTTGTGTGGAGTACATATTTTAACTGAAAGATTGCAAATTGATTAAAAATTGGGACATTGCTGTGCAATGTTGTTCTGATTTTCTCATGTGTATAAAAGTGGAAGTATTAGTAAACATAACGTTGTTATAAGTTATACTAAGATACATACAGCTAATGAAAAATTTTGCTAATAAAACATGAGGGTTACTATGATACACTAGCAATGATTCTAATACATTATACAAGAACAAAAAATGAAGCGCGATTTAGAAAGTATTAAATCTTATTACTTTAAAAAAAATAACATCACCACTTTTAAAAAAAATAACACCGCGCAACACAAGTCAAGTCGAGCACTCGACACTGCCGAAGACTGTAAGTCGCAGACGAAATAGGCCTATCTGTCAAAAAGATAAGATTTCTGTAGTGGAATTTAACGGAATTTGCTCGCGTTTACTAGTGATAGTTTAAAAAGGTGTTTCAGTTTTTTATTTTAAATGATCAAGTGTTAATTTAAATTTTCCTACTTTTCCAATCGTATACGATAATACAATCGTTCTACTAATACGATCGTAAAAATGATTTAAAAAAAAAGGGTTTTTAAAAAAAGTGAAGAGGATACGTATATAATGATCGCAAATAAATTATTGACACAATTGGGTATGGTTTCACCCAATCGTCCAATGCACACAGCATTCAATCAAGCGTGAGGAACAATACAACCGTGAAAAATTGAACGAAAATGTGCGCATGAATGTCCCAAAAATGAACCAACAGCAAAAACATGTTCACGACAAAATCATGACAGTTATCGAGGATGTAAGTAGTAGTATATATTTCGTTGATGCACCTGGAGGCAAGGAAAAATCATTTTTGATAACTCTTCTTATGACAACAATACCGTCGCAACGTGAGATTGCCTTAGCACTGGCATCTTCAGGAATCGCTGCTACGTTGTTGGTGTTTTACATTGAAGCATGGTGTTTTATATTGAAGCATGGCCCAAAATAAATGGATTTAAAACCTTATTGCAAATAAACATCTTCGTTTATAATGCCTTCTCCAATTTTCCAATGAGTAATTTAGTTATAGTCAGGAAAACGTCTGCTGGGTCAGCTAGATTATAATAAAGGTTATCAAATTTTGTTCTGTTTTCATAGAGAATCATGAGTAGCAGATCATATCAAATCAAAATCCTTTCAATGAAATTGAGAGTTTTCAAAAGCTGCGGAATCGTATAATACCATTTAGAACGTGAACACGATTGAATGTCACAACCACCAGGATTTAGTACTGAATTCCGTCCCAAGCAACACCAAACCGTCATAATTAGTTGCAGCAACTTGATTGTGACCTAATTGAGTCAAATTGGAGTAACTTTTACTGGTTTGCAACAAGGGTGCTACTAGGGGTATTTGTTCATCCTACATACAAACATTGGCAACTCGGTACAAGGAGCAGTCTGTTTCAGTAAGCTCGAACGTATCCACTACTACTTCGGAATTACCCGCCGTAACAAGTTCCGAATGTCGTACAACAGTACCATCAGTGACGTCAGTGACTTATGTTCAATCGATCAACAATTTCGGGTAACCAGTCAACATCGAAATCAAGCTTAATTTTCAAATAGCCTTATCTAACAATTTAGAAAAATGAGGTAGAAGTTCCAGATGCTTTCATTACATTCTGTTTAACTGCATTGCAAGTTTTATTCGAGCTGTTGCTTCTATCAAGGTTAAGTAATATTATAAGTAGTCAAAATCCTGGTTTTCATTCACTTTGGCACTATTTTTGAGAAAATGAACAGATACATCGATTTGCCTCCACACCACACACATACACCATGTTAGATACGTCGGTGTGACACCTTGATTGTAACATACACCGGTTGGAAACGTCGGTATTTCAGAACGTTTAGCGTCATGTCAGATACCCCGGTTATAATTTTTAAGCACAGATACGTCGGCTTGCTGTGTGAGGTATCTGAACTATTTGCGTTACATTTAAAAAGATCAGATAGGTGGCAAATGTAATTTGGCTCACATAACTGAATAATTTTGATAATAGTTTTTGGCTATTGCTACTACATTAAGCATGTTATTAATGACAGGATAGAATGAAAAACTCGATTTGTTTACTTTTGCGACATACGTCCTTTTGAAAAATTATGCTTGAAATATTCAACCGAGGCATTGTCATCAATGGTCCTCTTTAAACACAGTTGGTGAAGGCGCAGCACAAAGCATACCATGCTGGAGGTGACTGGGTTCGATTCCCGGGCTGGTCTAGGAATTTTTCGTTAAGGAAAATTTCTCAACTTCCTGGGCGTAGGGTATGATTGTACTTGCCACACAATCATACTAATGCAAAAATGGTACCTGGCATCGGAAGCTTTCAATTAATAACTGTGGAAGTGCATTTATAACACTAAGTTGAGAGCCAGCAATAAGCGAATTGTAAAAACATAAGCTTGAAATGCTAAAAGAAGATTGTCATCAATAGACTCAGGCTAACCTAAATTACGTCCAGTATCGTGAAAACAAATGCCGCGGTTTCAACGAAGGCGTAAGAATACATCTTTTCTAATTACAACCTGAGGATGACGATGGAGTCGACGAGTTTCAGGAAGTTAAACAAAAGATGAAGCAGAAATATTCAGATGATCCAACTACCTCACGGTGTGAACAAATGTTAATTTTATCGTTCCTGGCGAGTTCCTGCCTCAATAAAATAACGGAAGAATTTAAACCTGACAAAACATCGTCACATAAGCAAAGGAGATAAGCGATAAACGACTTTTGTCGAAATTCTGCTTATCTGCCACAGCTTTAAGTGATTAAACAAAAGAGACAGTACTCCAATTTTATGAAGATGTAAGTCGACAGCACTTTAAAATTGGATATTCTTCATTTGCAAATCTTCGTCCTAGGCAGTGTAAATTATTAACCAGCTCAGGAATCCACAACGTTTGCGTGTGCACTATACATGAAAACGTAAATTTAACTTCGCTCAGCTTAAAAAAAAGCTTAAATCAACATTTCTATCGATTTAAAAACCTTCACTGATAGCCTTCTTTGTGAAGCCAAGACAACAAATAGCTATCTACGGCGTTGTGAAAATTGTCCAGACTCCTCATTACTAGAAAACCGTTTATTACAGAAGTTCGAGGAAAATCTATTGAACAGTTATGATTTGAACAGTGGGTTACAACCGATAGATGTGATTTACAAACGAATGTAAAATCAGCAGAGGAGTTTGTTACATTTTGTTTCTCAAGTGAAAAAAAATAATACAGCATGATTTTATAAAAACACAACAATCTATCTTATTGAAAGCAACAACAACAAAATTTGCTAGAAAGGAAGTTTTTAGTTATTTCTGATTTTTCTAAAAACTACAGTTTTGAATTGCATCAATTCAACAGTTGTCAAGTAATGAAGCGTTAGATTAGCTTTAAAATGTAGTGATGCATTACCAATGCAATAATGCTACTTTAGCAAAGTCTTAAGGCATTACAAAAGATATAGCATTAGTTCGATCTTAGTGGGGCCTTTTTCAGCTTTAATCCAACTTCAATGATGCACTAGACGTAATACATATGCCCTATATATGCATGTTATTACAGCCTCGTGGTTACTTGGGTATACTCAATTATACACACACACACACAAATCGCAGTAGAAACAACCATTTCGAGGGTTAAATTAAGCGTATACACCAACAATTTTCACCAGACTATAAATGCGTTTGATTTTACCATGCCTGCCATTAGATCAACTATGGTGCGGTAGATATCAATATGAGGTCTGTCAAATATACCACAAAGGTTGAAGGTTGTACCACAAACGTAGTAAATTTGAAAGAAATTTCATGGTAGTTTTAAAGATAGGCATAAAGGGCGATACGGTCAAAATTTGGTCAATATCAACTTGACGTATTTCTTTCAATTTTGCATTTAAAAAACCTGAACACCCCTCATTTTGAAGGTGTGTGTGTGTAGAATGTTGCTCCTATTTTGATTTTAGAATTCACTCTTCAGTTGTCAAAATGCCGTCCAAGCAAGAAGAGCAGCGTATCAAAATTTTGCTCGCGCATCGCGAAAATCCGAGCTACTCGCACGCAAAGTTGGCAAAATCGCTAAAAGTTGCCAAATCAACCGTTACAAATGTAATTTAAGTGTTTGGGGAACGTTTGTCGACAGCCAGGAAGTCTGGATCGGGGGGAAATCGACAACCGGAAGCCGCTGAGACGACAAAGAGAGTTGCCGGTAGTTTCAAGCGAAACCCTAACCTATCTCTCCGAGATGCCGCAAATAAGCTGGGTGTATCGTCTACAACCGTGCATCGAGCCAAAAAACGAGCCGAATTATCGACTTACAAGAAGGTAGTGACTCCAAATCGCGATGATAAACAAAATACGACGGCCAAAGCGCGATCCCGGAGGCTGTACACGACGATGCTGACGAAGTTTGACTGCGTGGTAATGGACGACGAAACCTACGTCAAAGCCGACTACAAGCAGCTTCCGGGACAGGAGTTTTATACGGCAAAAGGAAGGGGAAAGGTAGCAGATATTTTCAAGCACAGGAAACTGTCAAAGTTCGCAAAGAAATATCTGGTTTGGCAAGCCATCTGTACCTGTGGCTTGAAAAGCAGCATTTTCATAGCATCCGGGACTGTCAACCAAGAAATTTACGTGAAAGAGTGTTTGAATAAACGTCTGCTGCCTTTCCTGAAGAAACACGGTTGTTCCGTACTGTTTTGGCCGGATTTGGCATCTTGCCATTACGGTAAAAAGGCCATGGAGTGGTACGCCGCCAACAACGTGCAGATGGTTCCCAAGGACAAGAACCCTCTCAACACGCCAGAGCTCCGCCCAATTGAGAAATACTGGGCTATTGTCAAGCGGAACCTAAAGAAGACCAAAAAAACTGCTAAGGACGAGCAGCAGTTCAAGGCAAACTGGCTTTCTGCGGCGAAGAAGGTGGACAAGGTGGCTGTACAAAATCTGATGGCAGGGGTCAAGCGTAAGGCCCGGCAATTCGGATTTGGAAAAAGCGGAAGCCTAACTAAATATTTTTCCTGAATTTTATACTAATTGAACTTGAAAAAGAAATTTAATTTGATTTTTTAAATAAACGATTTCACCGATTTACACGCGTTTTCCCTTGACCAAATTTTGACCGTATCACCCTTTAGTCGGGTAAAATGGTAGTTTTTCCTATAAGAACTTTTTCTGAGTAACAAAGGTAATAAACATATCTAATACTCCTTTATCTTCTTCATGGTTTACAGCCTATCAATGACATTTCTCGTATCTATCTGAAGGGATGCTCTTCACTTTTTCATGCTTTTCGTAGGTGGTGGAACATATGCGACGGGTATCCCGCGAAATCATCGTCGATTTCGATGCTCTCGAACTTCCTCTTCGTGCCTCCTCTTTGCCGATTAAATTCTGGGTGCGATTCTTGAATGGGTAGGTGATCTGAACCTCTTTGTTGCGAACTCGATGCTTGGTTGAGTTCCTGGATTCACCCACTACCAAGTTCACAGAGACTATCCCGATTGAGTACTCGAAGCGTAGCATTACGCCTTTGTCCTGATTTCTTGTGGGCCGAGGTGATGTGTGATCCGATGGCAATCTTCTTCATCTATCGAAATCAATCTTCCTTTCTTTTGAAGTAATCGTGCATGCTACTTTGTTTAGTCGAAATTCACTGAACTAGTTTTATTCTGCTCTTTAAAACGGTAGCAATGCTTCTGGATGAGTCTTTTTGATCTACACAAATTTGAAACAGTTTTTTGACATACCTGTCACGACATGAGTATTGCTGGCCTGATCTAGATCTTCCTCTCTCATCATTGCTATCACGGTTACCATAATATGTACGCGTATCTCGAGTCCTAAAAAAACTTCGCTCTTTCGACCTACTTCTGCTATGATCCCACAGATTAGCGTAGGATTTTCTACCTAGTCGATATTTTACCGAATTCACACTAAAATCTTGACTCATAGTTTGAGACCTATTTTACGCCATATCAACACTCTTTATTATTTTCTCCGCTGATCTAACAGCCAGATTGTCGTCATTTAGTAAACGGCGCTGTAGTTTTTTGTTATAAATTCCAAAAACTAGCTGATCAGTGATGGCTGTATGGCCAGCGACTGGATAGTCATGCAGAAAATGAATATATATTTTTTGGCTCAAATACCCTCAAATATTCTGTCAAAATAACATAGCGAATCAAAACAACAACAAAGATACTAGTACCGAAAGGTACCGAGAAGCGCAAGAGTTATTGCAAGGTATACTTCGAAACTAGGGGTTCTACAACAGTGAACCAATTTCAAATCGCTAGTTTCATATTGATTGTTGGTATGGCTGTATCACAAATTGCCCAAAATCGCAAGCTTCAGCTAAAAGTTTAACCGGAAGAATAAAATTCTCTCCACTTTCGCTAGGGCCCTGTCTTCTACACCGGAATGTATATCTCAGCATAATCTCCGATTCAACTTTATCAAATCAATCTTTTAGTTTTTTTTTTGTTATCTCCGCGTATAAAAGGGTCTTCAAATCGGTAGCCGGGAAAAGTAGTTTTGACTCTTCAAACACAGTCATACCAGAAAAACTCAGAAAAACATCTTTCTTACGATCATCAGGAATGTCATTCGACGAGATTAAATATTCTAAACGTTCGACGTAGTTTGCAAAACTACTACCCGATACAAAAGGGTCAACTGTATCGTAAACGACCATTTTGGCTGCATCAAAATGAAAGTAATGAATAAATATCTTTTCTCAGATGCAAAAATTTCAGCTATCTCTTTCTTGTCCGAAAAACTGTGGGTTCAATTTCATCACCTGGGAAAACTGCGATCCCGTAAACAACGAGAAACATACGATCCTACGATCCGAAAAACAACTATCACAATAGCACGATCCAAAAGGCAAAACCGTAAATATACGTTTCGGGACCAGGTTCGGATGTTACGTTTACTGCCGATTCTTACATAAAGTTTTAGTGCACTGTTGACCAACAACGGCGCTTCTTTCAGTGCTTCTTGCACCGTTGGTGGTTCTTGAACGCACACCAAGCAAACTGTCTCCTGCACGTCAAAAATACAACCAATTCAGGCACAAAATCATCAATTTATCAGAAAACAAAATAAAAGCAAAACTTTACTCAAACTGTGCCGAAAACAATGCTAAATTATTCGATATTGCCAAAAAAATTGCACAGCTCGATAAATAAATACATATATTAAATATTATTAAATTATGGATAAACTGTTTTTTACAGCTACACTGTAAAAAAAATAGGTGGAAACAATAAAAATAAAAATAAAACAAAATAACAAGAAATAGTAAACATTAGGGGCTATAATATACAAAAATTTGAAAGTTTTGAAATGTTCGCATTTTGAGATTATTTTTTCTTTTGTTTAGATTTTTTAATAATAAAAAATTGCTTTTACGTTGTACATTTTTTCAGAATGGTCAAATTATTATCTACAACTTTGACAAAGACAACATACCAATCAAACTAACCGTTTGGGTCCTACAATTCTCTTTAACCATCAATTTAGTCGAGTATTAGTACACGACACTGAAGAAGTCTGCACATTGTAGACGAAATACGCGTATCTGTCAAGATAAGCAATAAGGTAGTTCGAATTAAATGGAAAATACTAGTCTTACAAAAAAATACTAATTTTACACACACCCTTTAGAAAACTTAGTCGTGAAAACTGCATCATCAGTCAAAGGGAACAACTGTGCAAAGTTCAAGAAAAATTGGAAATGACAAAAAGAAAAATTATATTTTAATCGACACATTTTACTTGGATTGTAAATATTAGGAAAACAAACAACAAACTGCTGCCAAACTCGATTTGACAGTTCTGATTGCATACATTGTGAGGTTGGTACCAGAGGTAAACAATAAAGAGCTTTACACGTTGATGGGTCCTTTAGTGTGCGAGCGCTTAACAGCTGTTATTTCTATAGACGCTCAGAACCCCCAAGATTTTCACAAAGTTATTAATTATA
This sequence comes from Aedes koreicus, assembly GCA_024533555.2. Classification (NCBI taxonomy): domain Eukaryota; kingdom Metazoa; phylum Arthropoda; class Insecta; order Diptera; family Culicidae; genus Aedes; species Aedes koreicus. Next base: position 679,528 of record JAHHFK020004889.1, on the reverse strand, counting down.
AACTATAGTAGTCCATATGAAAACACTTATGAATTGACAATGGTTATTACCAGTATATACTCAATAAAACCCAAAAGTGGCTTTTGAAAAGTTGTGACTTGCAACCAAAAATAAATCTTGCGAAGCATGGACTTCAATTATTGAAAAGGATTTGTACAAAATTTTAATCGAATAAAATTCCAGAAATGAAGCATTTTTTATCTTGCAAAATTGAGCGTACACCTTTACTATTTTCAAACCAATTCGTTTTATAAACACAATATGTTTTTGACGTTTTTGTTTAGAAAGGATCATACGACAAATTCTACTAAATAAAATTTCAAGAAAAGTTTAATAATTCAAAAACTAAAATTGTTTATGATCTCTCATTTTCTATTGCACAGATATAAAGAATTATTTATGGGCCCAGTAGAAAGCAAGAGTTATCGGAGAATTCAAATTTCATTTTTCTTTTTCTCTCTGTTTTTTTTTTTTTTTTGTGGATTTATTAAGCTTCCGTTTTTGGGCAGTAATCATAATCATATGAAAGTTATTTCGGCTAATTGTTTGCTTAAATTTTCTTTGCTATTCTGCTTGGCTGCCCATATAATGATCAACTTTCTTTCATTATATCACTTTGGAAATTTTCGCCATTTCAGAGTTTCAATCATCTAACATCACAGCAGAAAAGACAAATAGGTGCATATAATTTTTATGTGTATACTATTACAACATCGTATTGTTTTCATCATATCATCATTATATATATTAGTATATCATATTAAAAATATTTACTAAAAGATTAATAATAATAATTAAATTTCATTTGCTTCAAGTTTACAAGGAAATTGATTCCAGATAGTATGTACAGATATTTTATTTCATTGTATGTAAAGGTGTTTTTCTATGAATTTAAATCATTGAATATTATTAAAATTAATAAATGCTCTTCAATTCTGCTGATTATGTATATCTATATTTCATGAATAAATACATATTTTTTTTGATTCATGTATAATTAAATGGTTTATTTTTTATTTAGTTGCAATAAGACCTTCACATCCCAGAGTTATATTCATCTGCCACTGATTGAGCTGTAAAGATGCACCAAGCTGCATATGATTATCATATGCCTATTATTACTATTTTAACTATTTCATCATATTATTTTATTTATAACCATATTTAAATTACAGGATGACGAATTCCAACCATGGTATATTTTAATTAAATATTATAGTATATTTCATTGCTCTATTACATACTACATTTATTGCATATTATGACATATTATGTACATTATATATAATAAATACTGGGTTGGGAGGGAGCATCAGGGTATCATTCAAGCTGAAATTGGACGATGGTTTGATTGACTGCCTGAGTCTAGGAGGGAACGAGCATTATCATTTTCTTTATCCTACCGATTCGATCACGATCCTGCGAATTCTACTCCAACAGTTTCAGTGAGAGTGACGCGCCCTTCTTAACAAGCCATCCTGTAGAAAGCTTAATAAGTATTGCGAATTGGGTTATTCGAATTGTTGGATCGTATCGTTGGAAGGAGATTCTTAGTTTCCCGTGGATTTCGCATGAGTGTCTCTGCTTACGGGTCCACCCCTCCGTTTTTGGCCCTTCATACAGCGATATTGTGAATTCAGATCGGTGGCTCAATTTGATCTTGCTATTAAGTGGAGCTGCATCCAAGCCAAGGGCATGAAGGGATGGTGGCTACCATACATACATACATACAATTCGTTTTATAAAAACAAAATTGGCAATTTGAAGAGAAGTTTTTTCAAGGGGCGCATCTGCCCAACACCCCCCGCCGCATTGGCAGCGATTCTAATTATTTTCGTTTAGAAGTTTATTGTGTTCGGATCAAAATAGCGAGCACCAGGAAAGAAATCGATATTGTCACGCGCACTCAAGTGATCAGTGTGTGCCTTCGTGGAAAATCGTTGCGGGAAATAGCGGCTGCCATTGGAAGAACACATTCCATAGTGCAGAAAATCGTAAACAAGTGGAAATTCGAGGGATTTGAAGAACCACACCGGCAGAGGCCGCAAACGGATCTTGACCGCTGCTGACGGACGAGGAATCGTGCGAACAAAAGAAATGTATTCCGAAATTGGCCAACGTGGTCGCTGACAATATCGGGAGATCCGTCAGTGCTCAAGCCATCCGGCGTGTGGCTCACCGACAAAATCTGAGGGGAAGGGTTGCTCTGAAGAAGCCTCTTCTTTCAAAAGGAAATATTATGAAGCGACTGGATTTTGCGGCGGAGCATATTGACAAGCCTTTGGAGTTTTGTAACAAGGTGGTTTTTACCGACGAAAATTAATCTATTTGGATCCGATGGAAGACAGCTGGTTTGGAGAGAACCGAATTCGTCGTTGGAGGTCAAGCATTTAAGCCCTACTGACAAACACGGAGGAGGCAGCGTCATGCTGTGGGGTTCAATGGCGGCCAGTGGTGTGGGTGCTATGGAGTTTATCGACATCACTATGGACAAAATGGGCTATTTGAACACACTGAAGCGTAATCTGCAACCTTCTGTGAAAAATGGGAACTACCACGTGATTATTACTTTCAGCAGGACAATGATCCAAAACACACATCGCGCGTTGTAGGATAGTGGTTGCTTTTCAATGTTCCTAAGCAAATGAGAACCCCTCCGCAGTCACCTGATTTGAACCCCATTGAGCACTTGTGGTGGGAGGATAAGCACCGATTGAGTAACACCAATAAATCAAAAGCAAGAAACGAAGAGGAGCTCAAACTGGCGATTCAGGAGATTTGGAATAGTATTCCAGCAACGGTGACTAGGGTGCTGGTGGAATCGATGCCGCGACGCTTGAAGGCTGCTCTGGATGCCAAAGGTGGTGCTCAACGAAATACTCAAAAACGAATTTCAACGATTTCCGACATTGTTCAAACTCAATTTCTATGATAATCATGTACTGTACGCTCAATTTTGTAACAGCCGACTGAGCGATTTTTACTTTGTTTAGCCGATTGCAAATGAATTTGTTGTTGTTTTTGTTTCTTGCAGGCATTATATACAAGAGAAAAAGATTGTTCCTATCATGTGAACAAGTTGTTTGCTTTTATTCACTTATAACCCTGAAAAACTTGGAGATTTCTTGATGAATCACACATGTACGCTCAATTTTGAGACTGACTGTATGCTGGGAGCCTTTTTAGACTTTCAGATATGGTTATTGTTCTGTCGGGCTATTTTGTAAACAACACAACGACCATTAAGGTTAAAAGTCAATAAAATGCCGATAGCCGAAAAAAACGTACAAAACTTCATAACAGCCAATGCAATCGAATCTCACATTAAACCGATTATACTCCGAACACTTTCAAACTGAAATTGTCAAATGAAAATATGCTAAAACATGAGCAGTGGTTAAAAAAGCTACTGTGAAGTGTTCAGAAAAGTATCATTCTCTTCCCTACCGCTATCCATTTATCTATTATCCTCTTGGGTCACTGCTGTTTACATAATACTATGATCTACACAACACAATTACGAACCTAAAGCCAAAACCAGCGTCGATGTAACGATGACAATTTTCCGTGTGGCTCCCATCGTTTCGCTCTAATCACACACTCGCCAAACTTCAGTTAAATTAATTGAGGCGTAACCACCAATCCGGACGCGTTCGGCAGATCCTACACTAGAGTCTACCACAAACAACCGAAATTGCCTCGCTCGACGGCCAAATCTCGACTGAGCGAACGGAGATCTCGTGTTTCGCGATTTTGGTACACACATCCAACAACAGCCGAAGTCAACGCTGTTATCATTCTGATTCGATGACGTCGTAATAAAACCGGTAGCGATAGTGCGAAATCATTCTCGTCCGTTTCAGCTGAGTTGTACGAAATAGGTAGGCACATGTGAAATGGACTTTTTCATCGTTCAAGTTGATAGCGTAATCTTTACATTTCCACCTGTAATATAATTATTCCTGGGTGATTAGATGATAGGTGGTTTGTAGATGTGTAGGTTAAAGCGCACAAATGTTGCAAAACACTTTCAGTACATTTCCTACAAGCCAACTAACGAAATCTAATCCAAAGACCGGCGCTGCAAACTATCTTCAGTGTACAATGGGGTCAAAGTAGCGAATTGCAATTCGTGACGTCGTTGTTCGCGTGCACTGCGTGCACTAGTCCGTCGCTTGGAGACTCCCCGATCACGTCAGGAAATTAATTTCTCGACCAGCAATTGAAAAGGGCGAGTATATTTCAAAAACAATATTTTATTCCTTTCGACCTTTTTTCACATGACAGTCACCTGAGTTGAGGAAAAACAAAGTCTCCATAATGTTTTGGATAGTTCCGATAGTTCCGACCCGATAAGACCCGAAGTGAACAGATCTTATTTTTAATTGGTCATGATATTGCAGCAGTCTAAATGAAAGATCCACACACTTCTATACCCAGCACAGGGGAACAATGTGCGATTCGTTTGCAAATTTGAATGGTGAGAGGGTGGTGAGAAAATCGTACACTCATAAAGCTACAAGAAGACTTAGTGTCTTTCTCTGGAACGTACATCGATTGGATATTAATGTAGATAAGCCTCATCGATGGTATTTGTAGCCAATAGTATCATTATGGTGCTTGTTAGGCAGTCTTTTTGTGGATTTCTATCAATACGACCAAAACCGTTTAAGGAAGTGTGATATTAACGGCTGTAGGTAAACGGCACACATTCCGTACGTTGTTAGAATAAATAATAATACAGTCATTACTTCGAAGTATCAGGAGCCGGTGCACGTAATTGAACTGATGTATATGCATTTGAAAAAATATAAGAAAGATTAAGTGTATCAAATGAAAATACCGAACGGTTATTTTTTCACATAAAATTACATTTATAAACAAACACGTGATTTTGTGCTCTTAAGAGTCGAAAAAGGGTAGGTGACGGCTTAATAAGGGTGCTGTTTTTATCACGTGGTATGAAATTGGTTTAACACTTTTTTTCAGGTTAATGAAAAATGCCATGCGAAGAACATAAACTCTACTTATCAGAATAATGATTGACTACAAATTAATTACTCTCATTTTGAAGATTTGATGAACATCATCCATAAATGGTAATGGCGTACCGGTGTACCGGTATTGTATCGTAAAGCAAGCTATCTCTTACATTTTCTTAAAACATTTAGTCTCTGCTTAATAGGACATCCGCTGGGTGGCCATCACCTTCGAAACCAAACCCACTGAAGTTGAATTCACAAAAACGCCGATTTACAACAAACTTCAAACTTTGCTTGTAGGAAACAGGAAATAAAACGTGACAGCTTACGCAAAATTGAACAGCGACGCTAGTTGCGATTTTTTTAAACATTTAAATGTTCGGAAAACAGTTTGGGTGCTTTTAATAAGTACCTGCAACTTGGAACTTTTTTTTTTCGTTCCTTGATTATCGAGATTTTCAGCCCTGGGCTGGTTCATCTCCCGTCGTAGTGTCACTCAAAGACCTTTTTGGGTATTTTCGTAACTTGCCGGGGGTGTGATTCGAACTCGTGACTTTGGCGTGAGAGGTATGGATGCTAACCACTACGCCGGGGTCGTCCCCCTACTGGGAACTTTATTACCTGGCTTTGAAAGTTTTTGGGGCTGATGCTCGTTCTGAAGTGAGTAGAATGATAGATGGCTTAATATTAGCAGTTCTAATTACTAATTACACACAGCTCCATCAAATATCTCAGCTGGTGCATGTACTGCTTGTTTTTTGGCACTAAATTAAACGAATGAATAAGTAAAACAGATGTTCTAGGTATTCCAAATCTCTCTGAAGTCTTAATACCTACAAGCATAACTAGTGATATTTTGGTAGTTTATGGAGCTGGTTCAAATTTCTAGCGGTTCCAAAATCTAAGTATAATGGTGTTTTACGTTTTATGAATGTTCTTTTTCTTTCAATAACCCCTCGAAGTTAAGATCTTAAGCGTTACCAGATATATGTTGGTTGTTTATTAATACAGTTCATATTCCTCGGGGCACAGACATCTAAGTTAAATAGCATATTGGTGTGAATGGATGTTGCTCTCCATCCTAGAACTGAGAATCGCAGAGCTATGTTGGTAGTTTATGGATTCGGTTCGATTTTCTAGAGATTCAGAAATCAATGTTAAACATTTTTTTTAGGTTGAACGAATGCTCTTTGTTTTCCAAGAAGTTCGTGGAATTAATGTCTAACAATCTACCCAGGAAACCAATAAGCATTAAATAAAGCACGTAAGTAGCCCTATATGCGTCTTAACGACAAGCGATATAATGCATATGAGCATTACATTCACCTTAAATGCTATTCAAAAGCAGGTTTTGGCCCGCTTTACGACTAAATTAATGCTGGACCCCACCAAAAGAAAACGTCTATGCCGACAATGTGTCATTCATTGGTAGCATTGAGTTTGCAAATGACAGCTAGATGACAGCAGTTGAAATGTTGTCCTGCTGCTGGGGAGTTTATCTTTTATAATGCTGATTAAATGCTTGATTGAAAAAGGCGAAGCAAAAAATAATAAGCCCTATTTTCAATTATAGATTTTATTCTTTTTCCTGTTTTGCCTCTTATATTTTTTTCTTCTCCTGTACTGATGATGATGGACGTTTGCTTTCTGTTTAGACCCCCTATTTTTTCTTATGAAAGGGGAAAATCAAATTCACTGCAATTTTTGCATTTCCTAGGATGGGATTCGTGGTCGACGTGTATTTATACCGCGTCTTTATCCTCTAACCTATATGGAACGTATGGGAACGGTTTTTAAATATGTGCCCAATACAAACTTCAGTGTTCAAGCATTGAAATATGCGCTAATTCTGCATCACACTTGCATTTACAATTCTTCTTGCTGTATATTGGCTGTCTAAATGCATATCTGTTGTAAAATAGCATACGCAAAGCTACCGTAATGTTAGCTTTATTTATTTCTTTTTTTTTTTTTATAATTTTATTAAAAAAACACAATGAAAATGCTAAATAAAAGTTGTTAAAAATTATTAAAGGACGCCCCCCAGAATTAAGAAGAAGATGATTTAACCACCAAAGAGGGGAATATAAATCCCCGACATATGACCCAAGCAACACACACGTTTCATAACGGTTGAAAATGCTTTTATATGGCTACACGCAGAGAATTTCTTGTGGTTTGAAATTAAAAAAAAATATTGTTGGAGATCAACAATCAGTTCGTTATTATTTCAATGCTGCATTTTTGTTAAAATAAACCATTAGCTTTTGTGAAACAACAATATTTATTGGTTTCTTGATGGTTTGGTTTTCTTGATCTAGCTTAAACCACAATAACAAATTTTAAAATACAATATGACATGTTTTATTTCAAAGACAACAATAACCTAATTCAGTAACCATCATTGTTACTTTCAAGTGCATTTTTCGTTCTTGGTGGAGCAGCTAGAGAATGCACTTTCCATTCACCATTTTGTTCATATGCTGATAAATTGAAAAAAGTCTCAAAATGTGTTCAGCTTCCAACAAGTCCGTTGTCGTCGAAGAACTGGACGCTGAAAAAGTGTCGATTGATGAAATCGACCTATTGAACTTATATTCATATATATTTTCAGTTTCAGTATGCTAATCTAGATCCTAACACACTTTCATTGCAGTCAATTCTAATACGACAGAAACATTGAAAATCATCCAGAGAAGGGAAATAGAGGAACTTATTCCTGTGCCGTTTCTAGCTGAGAGGACCAGATTCATTCATGAATTGAACAGTTGGAGGGAATCTCAGGTATATCTTCGTAAATAATTCTTGTATATTGCAAATAACATTATTTTTCTTTCATGGCAGGGATTTCTGAAACTCAATGATTCATTCGTTTGCTCTAACCTCACTCAGTCTACGATTCCAAAAAACAGCGCAGTGCACGATTCAAGACAACGGTCACTTGAAGAAACCGTTCTGACTAGAGAAACCTGCACGGCCAGTTTCTTGTTAACGTCGTAATCGAGAGGACAAGCCATTCTTAGGAAGTATAGCAATACCATGGTGCACGTTCCTTTCTAGTAGTGACAAAAAGTTAATTATCCATATCGTTGTGGACGAGTTCAAAAAACGTTTCTCGAAGCTGTCATCGTCGGAACTACTCGATAGAGCTTGTGAGCTGAAGTTATTATTTCCTGTAGAACCACAGGTGAAACATAATTGTGGAGAAACTTGTAGAAAGAGCCTCTGCGCCAATTGAGAAGAATCGTTCAAAGAGTGTAATTCAAAGATTAAAGATTTAATGTACTTATCAACAATTTCATACAGAGTGTTTTAAAGTGAGTCCAAAATTACTACAACATCACCATTACCAGGACATGACCTTTTGTTACAAGAGTTTAGTGTAGGAAGTTCGTTGAAAAAATATTGAAAAAAAAGGTCAATTTTCTTGAAAGGAACAATATTTTACATATTTAATCATAATTGCATCAAGCTATATCAGTTAGAGTACATCGCCAGGATTAGAACGGAAGCGTTCATATTTATTTGTAATCGAACATATTCTAAAACATTTAACGAACATTTACAATCGTTCGAAGTGATCATATCAGATGAGCAGAGAATAATTTCAAACGCTGAGAAAGTAGATACGTTTGCAGTAAACTTACATACAGTTGATGAGAGCATATATTTAAAGTGCTGTAACTATGTTTACACAGAATAAGTTTTTTGTAAAAACATTGCATAATAAACACATAACAAAGATCGAGACAACCATTTTACTAGTTAATTAAACAAAACCAAAAACTATCACTGACTGACTGAATATACTAAATTATTCTACTGAAAAATATTAAATTTATTCTAAAAGATTTATATTTTTGAATAAAAAACGTGTTTTTTTATTCAATCCACAGGATGTCGTTGTTTCTACAATATACTTTTTTGTTTAAAAAAAAATTGTCACACCATCGCGAAAAAAAACCTCGTTTGAACTCTACAATTATTATTGTTGAAAGGAAAACATGATTGTGGTTGAATCAACAATATTGATTTGTGAGCCGCGAAATAATACATTTCTTTTGTTGAAATGATACAGGATATTATTAAGTCCACTATATTTTTTTCTGCGTGTAGATTTGGTTATAAATAAGCTTACTCAACATAAAAGCATGAATATGAGTTACTCGGGGAGTAAGCGAGGATGATGAAATGCTTCGAAAATTCGGACAATTATTGATTTGTAAACAACTTTAATTTAGCATTTTCAGTACGTTATTCTAATAATAACCAAGCATAAAAATGCAGACATCAGACAGCTAACATTACGGCAGCTTTGCTTATGCTATTATATACAATGCAAGTATGATGCAGAAATAGTGCATATTTCAATGCTTATTGGTTAGCTGGGTATTTTTTGAGATAAAAAAATACCATGGATGTGATAGATAAGACAATTTTGAGGATTATCGCAATTATCAAATAGAATAGTTTTGAATTCATGGTAGATAGGGCTATGAAGTTCCTCCCAGTGTACCAGTGTGCCTGTTGTTTCATCTTCATAATCTCGAAGTATTTGGCTTACAATAATTTAAAGATTTCGCCCTGCATTTGCTGTGTCCACCACCAAAAGTTTTGTACCACCTTCCAAGCATGGGAAAATCAGTTCACTTTGCACTCATTTCTCACTCATACACATCAACCATCAGAAGTGAGCCGTACCACATGTGAGTTATTCCGATTCTGTTCATTACTATTCTACTTTCATTCTATTCGTAGAAAACAGAATTGAGCAAAACTGGCAGCTGATCGTATACTGAATGAATCCGACTGTAGCAGTGTGGATGATTTCTCAGTGCCTATTGTTTATCCGCTGAATCATTAACGATTGAATTCGGTTTGTTTCAGTTGAGCGAGATTAATAGAAACACACTCATTTCTTCAAATCATACCTTAAACATGATTTAACATGTCAAATAATGATCTAACATGATGTTAAGTAATCAAATGCTACATAAAAACATAAAACGTCTTATTAAGGAGTGTATCGAAAATAAGCTATCCACAAACTTTCTTTCTAATTTTGTTGAAAACCGATATTTTATTCATACAAAAAATTGATCCTTTATTGTACGAGGTTAAACTTGAACATAATGAACACCGGATGAAATTTAAGTTATTCCTTCACGAATTTTCGAACTTTGAATCGAATGCTCTTCATCAAGTTCCGGACAAGTGTTGCATCGCATTTTTTGGACGCTTGAGCCCAAATTTTTTTGAACTTCTGCATGTTCCCAGCTGCCTTACCAGTCTTTTTGAAGACCCTCTTCACAATTGCCCAGTAACGTTCGATGGGTCGAAGCTGAGGGCAATTTGGTGGATTGATATTTTTCTCAACGAAATCTATACCCTTTTCCGCAAGCCAATTCAGAGTGTAAAAAACCATCACAAATACATGCGTACAACGCAAATGTATGTGGATAGCTTATATTCGATACACTCCTTAAACCTTATCTTCTCTATGATCATTCCAGCTGATTGCATTCACTGAGTCAAATAAATCTCCTTCCGTGTAGTCAAATCGCTTGCGTTCGGTGGCAACGCATTCATTCAGGTATAACGTAAAGATAAAAATTTGTTTCAGAAGATTCTGTTTTCCTCATTTATTCTTTCTACAGTTTTCGTTTTCGAGGATTCGTGTAGAATCGTTTGATAGGCAACATCACACTCGTTCACTATTCTGTTAGCAACCGAGGGTTTCTATTTTATATCGGTGGTGCTCATGCGAGAGAATGAATTTTCCCATGCTCGCCACCTTCTACTTGTACAATAAATACCTTTGCGTCATTTCTAACTCATTTTGGTTTGAAAACACATTGTGTTCCACAGAAAGTCCGAGAATTTTACAGAAAGAACGATTAACATCTTAATCAACTGTTTCTAATGTAGATATAACTCTATTATTCTGAAATAAACAATCGTTTTTGTTGAATTATGTGTAAAGTTTTTTTTTTGCTGCTATTATTTTGGTGTCCAAAATTTAACGTGAACTGACTTTATTTTGACTATTCACACGCACATGAATTTAAAAAATAAAATTAAAGTTCTTGGCATGAGTTGCCATTTGTTTTTGGTAAGGCTATGGACTCGAGAAAAAAGCATGGTTTGTTTTTTTTTCAGTGAACATCATGTAAAATAAAAGTGAAACGAATCGATTGTGTTGCTGCAGGTATGGATAATCGATTTATCGATTTTTTCACTCAATAATAATTGTTTTCGCGCATTTTTGTTATAAAAATCTTAACCACGGATAAAGGACATCGCCAAATTTATGATTTCCTAATTCCGTGTTTGAGTTTCTGTTCCAGTATGGCCCTGGAAACACAATTAATTGATGACATTTAAATTCAGTAAACTGTGGATCGATTGCATAACGCTTTAGACCTTTTAAGAAGTGGAGCCACCATTCGTGCTGCCTTTCGGATGTTTAATGTACCGGAAAGCACAATCCGCGATAAAATCAAGAACCGGTACAGATATTCACTTGGAGCTCCGGCAGTTCTTAGTTTTGAGGGTAAGAATCGTACCGTCATATGAATTGTCGACATGGCTAAAGTGGTAAGCGGATTTCCTGTAAACACCTTCGAGCTAATGTAGCTCAGTACATAAGACAGATGAAAATTAAGAAACCTTTAAAAATGGAGTTCCAGGAAGGGTGGATAGCCGGTTTTTTTAAACGCCATCCAACCATATCGCCAAGGGTGCCAAGCACTCTGTCTAAAAACAGAACCATCGTAACTGAGCAACGAGTGAGACGATGGTTTCAAGAAGTTTCTGCATTTATTAAATAAGGTCATTTGGAGGGGTCGACCCCGGCATAGTGGCTAACATCCATACCACTCACGCCAAAGTCACGAGTTCGAATCTCACCCCCGGGCAAGTTACGAAAATACCCAAAAAAACAATAGAGGGAATAACCCCCCCAGGACCCAAACACCGATAAAAAAGAAAAAAAAAAAAAAAAAAAAAAAGAAAAACAAAAAAACAAAAAAAAAAACCAACCCAATAATAAAAATTTTTAAAAAAAAAAAAAAAAAACAAAAAAAAGAAAAAAACAAAATAAGGATTAAAAATATAATCTCTTTTCGAAAAAAAAATACACAAAAAAATATTTTGTTTTAATAAAAAAAAAAAATTTTTCTTCATAAAATATATTATAAAAAAAAAAAAAAAAAAAAAAAAAAAACAAATATTAGTAAATAAATTTTTTACAACGGGTTTCAACGGGCAACCCCACCCACCCCACCGCAAAAAGGCCAAGCAAAGGAAAAATCGGTTGCACTCATTTCTCACTCATATGCATACACCGTCAGAAGTGAGCGTTACCACGTGTATTATTGGAAGCTAGGACAGGACCTGCCAGCTCAGAGAGAGAGATGACCTCTTATAAATTTATGATTGCTATGATACGGGGGTCGCTCCAATGTTGCCAGATATGTTTACACAGTAATCCCATTGAAAATAAAGTAATTAAAAAAATGTCTTTTGTCGTTCGGGAAATGAAGCTGCATCAATAAGGTTTCATTGAATTTCAATGATGCTTACGCTGCAAATTCTGCTGTGGGGAGAAAGCTTGAGCAAGAGAATGTCTTCCTCGCTTGCGTTCCCAATGCAGGCCTTCACCCACTCTCGGCGAACGATCTCTCGGGAACCGATGGAAATGGAGACCCGGATGTGACACGTCACTGCGACCACAATTTGTCGCTTTGCACTTCATTTCGAACAGATTTAAAATAAACCACTGCAAAAGTGTACTTTTATTTCCGCATTTGTTCTAGTTGTCACAAACAAAAAAGGTGAAAAAGCAGTGACTACTAGCAACACCGCCAAATCAACAACAAACTGCCTGCTTGTATCATAACTCGACGGAGGCGGTTGTCAAAGCGACCAATAAAAAACGGTCTTTTTTAGACAGGTAAATGGTCTTGCTTTTGCACTAACAGCTGGCAGGTCCTGTCCTAGATTGGAAGTAAACGCATTAATAAGGAGCTCTCACACTGCCGCAACGTGTGAGTTATTCCGATTCTGTTCATTAGCATTCTGCTTTCATTCTATTCGTAGAAAACAGAATTGAACAAAACTGGCAACTGATCGTATACTGAATGAATTCGACTGTAGTAGTGTGGATGATTTCTCAGTGCCTATTTTTTACCCGCTGAATCATTAACGATTGCATTTGGTTGGATTCAGTTGAGCGACATTGATTAAATCACACTCATTTTTTTTTAAATCATACCTTAAGCATAATTTAACATGTCAAATAATGATCTAACATGATGTTAAGTAATCAAATTCAACATTAAAACATAAAGCGCCATGTTAAGCCGTGTCTCTTCTTTTTTTTAACCCTCCTCTGACCCCCACACCAAGGATCTCACACAGAGAGCCACCTGGTAGCGGACACATACTGAAAAACAAAACAAAAAACGCGGAGAATCAAAATACAAAAGCAAATACAAGGTGAAATCCCAGTGGAACTTGGTTCCTTTGAAGGGATTCACACAAACAAAGAAAAATCTATATTATATTAACAGTGATAAGGCTTATGGCTTAAACAATTAAGTTAAACTAAACTAAAGTCATATTGAATATCTAGGAAAAAACAAGCAGGAGCGAGAAAAACCTACAAATATAAAAGGTTGACACATTTTTCAAAATATACATTCATTTACGTTCCTGATTATATGATGCTTGAGCTTACTTTTAAAGAGAAGGTTATTCGTTATTGTTTTCAAATCATTGGGGAGCATGTTAAACTTTAATGTACCGTAATTCATGATGCGTGATAGACCCAAGTTTGTGCTTGCTCTGCTTCTCAATAGTTCATTAGCATGTCTAGTGTTCTTGAGATTAACTCTAGTCGGGAAACCAATATTGTGGTGGAAGTTGCGGTTGTGTGAAGTATTGTGTACAAACATGATTGTCTGAGAATCACGTAAGCCTAGTATGGGAATAATTCTGTGGTATAGACTTGTATAAAGCAAAACTGTCGAATATAAATGAGGTAAATTGAATATTACTTTTACACATCTGTCCTGCAGCGTTTTGATTTAGCAGCATGACCCCAGACAATGGTTAAATATTGAAGTATTGAATGAATACAAGCGTAGTAAAAACGTAGTAAAGCTTCATTGGGCACGAAACAACGTACCCTTTTAATGAGGCCACATCATCTTGAAACCATGCACGATACATGTTCTATAAGAGTGTCCCAAGAAAGACACGAATCCAAGTGCAACCCTAAGTTTTTAAAAGATGTAACTTTTTCAATCATCATGTTCTGATATACGGATCGGAGTGCTACGGAATTTTTGTACGTAACGAGTGGAAAACTATATAGTTTGTTTTAGAAACATTCAGAGTAAGATAATTGCCGTTGAAAAATTCAATAAGAGTTAATAAATCTGATTCCATGTCTGCTATGATGGATTGAACATTAGAACGAGGGTAGAATAAAGCCGAGTCGTCTGCGAACAGTCTCGGTATTCCATGGAGCTTTAAATTACCAAAATCATTAATAAATATCAAAAATAGCAGAGGACCTATGTTACTCCCTTGAGGAACACCTACGTCATTCGGGCATAAACTGCTACGATTACCGTTTATTGCTACACATTGTTTCCTATCTGTTGAATAGCTTTTTATCAAATCATTGGCAACTCCTCTTACGCCATATCGATCAAGTTTTTCCAGTAGAATTGGTTTAGGGTGTCAAATGCTTTTTTTAGATCGATAAATAAACCTCCTACGATCTTTCCTACGATGTCATCAACAAGCTCGGTAATGGCAGTCATTATTCCACAGCCTTCCCGAAAGCCATACTGAAATGTTTACAGGACATTATTGGCACAAAAAATTTCAGAAGCCTGCTAGTCAAAAGTTTTTCCAAAATTTTATTAATGACAGACAACGTCGAAATCGGTCGGTAATTCGAAGGATCGCAAGTGTCTCCAGATTTAAAGACTGGCGTTACTTTAGCAATTTTTAAAACGTTTGGATAAATTCCAGTTACTATTATTCTATTGAAAAAGTTTAGCAATAATCTCGGATAGTGGGCCTATGTTAGCTCTGCTCTGATTATTCCAGTTGATTGCATTCATTGAGTCAAAATATTCTCTTTGAGTGTATTCAAATCACTTACGTTCAGTGGCAACGCATTCATTCAGGTATAACGTCAAGATGAAAATTGGTTCACATGATTCTGTTTTACTCATTTATTCTTTCTACAGTTTTCGTTTTCGAGGATTCGTGTAGAATCGTTTGTTAGGAAACATTGCACTCGTTCACTATTCTGTTAGCAACCGAGGGTTGCTATTTTATATCGATCGTGCTCATGAGAGTGAATGAATTTTCCCATGCTTGAATAGGGCATGTCACGGTAAGCTGCTGAATGGAAAAAGGATCGTCCGCCTTCTGGAGAAAGCCGTTGTGAGACGTTTCCAGGTAACCCCTGCGAGGATCAAGTCACCGAACAACACAAACTCATCTGTTTGAGATAAGTTCTCAATTGCAGAGAAAACAGAGCGGCAATGGGTTCCGATGTGTTCAATTTCACGAGTCCGATCCGGAGGAACGTACACAGCACTACACAAACACACACACACACAGCAATAGTGCACGATCCATGAGTTCCACAGCTGTCCGAATGCTATCAAATGGACATTACTAATCCTTTTCTCGTTTGTGCAAGCTTCGTGTTTCATTGGGCATCTTATCAGGTCTATTTTGCGAGGCGCGTGAGCTGAAACGACTCGCTCTCCCATATGAGGTGACAATCGCCACTTCGTCGAGGGTACTCGCCGCTTTTTTTTGTAAAGAGATTTACCCTTTTTTTGCAATTATTTGAAAATATTTAAGGAAAAAAAAAATGATTAAAAATCACCACTGCCGCGACAATTACTGATAGACTGTTGAACATAACGGCAATCTTAACCTAAGCCTTTCTACAGTCCATAATCATCACGAAACCATGCAATCTTTACTAACTCTTCAACATCCTATGACTTTCGGATCAAACACCAACACACGCCTTGATTCCTCTGTTGGATTTTATTGTTTGTTAAATTATCTTTCTTACATGTTAAGTGTGTTCACCATTAAATTGTAAACTTAAACTAAGTTAATGTAGCTGGATATACTTCCGGTCGTATGTCATATTACTTTGTTTTTGTTCTGGTTTAGCAGATTACCATTATCAATGTGTTGTTGAGTTTTTAACAGTTGTCTCGAAAAAGGAGAAATTAAAAGAGATGTAACTTTGTAGACCTTACGATGATTCCAAAAAATGCGTCAGTTTCTCCCTTCTCTTCAGGGTGCGTCATATATACCGCCATTCCGAACAATAATGCTAAATGGCTGCCTAGCAGAAGAAGCCCTATCTCACACGACCCTTCTTCTCGCGGTATTGACTTACTGGGAATTTTGTTGAGTATAAAATAACGGAAACAGCAATGCCATTCAAACACGAAAGTTTTTTTTTTTGCTTTGAGAGTTTTCTTTTTGACGTGTCTTAAACACATGTCCAGCTTGCTCTGTGTTAAGATGTCATTAACTTAAGCTTTTGCTGAAGGATCTAAAGAAGGAAATAATTTGGATTGACGCGTGCTTTCTAATCGGATAAGTAGTTGTATGTCGCTAGATAGTATTGAATTTATTTCCTTCTAACTTACTTAACAATGCATACAAAATTTCCTGGATACAATTTAGGCGGCTGTTGGGGCATAATAGAAAAGAGAGAAAACATGTCATGCTAATATTCCAGGCGATAAAGAATGATAGAAAACTTACCAGCAATTCCAACCATTGCCTCTGAGGCAAAATACTTGACATCGACGTCTGTGTCCGTGTTCAGTTTTTCTAGGATTGGCTTGACGTGTTCGTCGATTGCGGCCTGGTCCAGGAATGGGGACAGCTTCTGCAGCGTTTTCGCGACGTTGAAGCGTACATTAGCAACGGGATCCGTCGACAGGACCTTGATCGTAGGCAGGAACAGCCGCTTGATGACGTCGGCTCCAACGACATCGGCCAGGGCGTTAATGCAAAATAGACAAGTCATTCCTGTGGAGTAGAATATTAACGTTGTTACAAATCCAGGTGAAAGCTACCTTAAACGAAACTTACTGTGCAAATAGTTGCTGTTCTTATACATGACCAAAATTTGATTTATGATGTTGGTTTCAGCCCACTGCGTTCCGAAAGTCTGTACAATCTTCTTCATATTTAGCGTGGCTGCTTCGCGGATGGCGTAAACGTGGTCGTTCAACCAGTTGAAGCAGAGATCACGCAGTTTCTGGTTGAAATATTCCTGTCCAAGTTGCCCGGCCAACAGAGGCATGTACTCGATGATTGCCAACCGAACGCGCCATTTAGAATCTTCAGCCAGTTCAACGATAGCCGGCAACAGAGATTGTGACAGTTGTTGAATCCCAATAACGTCGTTGATGCAATCCAGGGTGGATATGATATTCAAACGAACTTCTGGCCATTCGTCCTTAAGCTGGATCAGGAACAACTGCAGCAAATGCTCAATGGTGTTATTACGACCCAGTATAGGACTGAGACCCATTATAACAGATGCAAGCGCCGATTTAACATGTTGATTCGGATCAGCTACCAGTTCCTTTACATAGGGCAGAATCGAAGTCATGATGATCTGCTCTTGGCTGCTCTTTTCCAGATTAGAACAAAATTCGGTCACCTTGGTGGCGGCCGAAGCACGAACTTCAGCTTCGGTGTCCTTCAGTAGATATTGAAAAGCCGGTACTAGGTCAGTTTTGGTGATTTCCGGACCAACAGCCTTCTGCAGGTCAGTGAACTTCTCAGCAACCATGTATCGTACACGCCACGAAGAATCGTTGACACACTGACGCAAAGTAGGCATGACGCTCTGTAATACAAAACACAATAGTGAATCATCAGAATACCATGGCTGAAAGTGCAATACCACTTACATGTTCCACGTCATCTTGCTGCAGCAACTGGGCAATACTGACGCAAGCTTCAACGGCCAACAGTCGAACCGAATCCTGATCATCCTGTGCCATTTGCACGAACATCGGAATCAAATCCGACTTGAGATATTCAACTTCTACGACCTTGGCGAATTCACCAAGCTTGCCGGCAGCAGCACGTCGCACCATCGGAGTTTCATCCTGACACAGCTGTCGGAAGTTGTTTCTCAGTTCGGCCTTAACCGCGGCCGAAACCCTTGGATAGCAAACTGAGAACAATCCACAAGCTGAAGTACGGGATGTAAACCAATCACCAGACACCAAACGCTGCAGCGTCGGGACGACATGCACTTCCAAATCCTGAGCACTATGCTGGGCTGCCACGATTCGTAGTGACTCGACGGCTTTGTCGCGTACCACCGTTTCTTCAACGGTGGCCAACGACTCTAGCGGCGGAATCAGATACATCGCAAAGTCCGGACCTCCGACCAGAGCAGTAAAGTTGCCCAATTGCTCGGCAAGCGCCAGCAGCACTTCATCCTCATCGTATATGGTTTCGGTGAGGAAAGGAATCAGTTCAGTGCGGGTCCGTTCCTCGCCCAATGCCAGGGCAATAGTAGACAATTTCTTTATCGAGTTGAGCCGAAGCTGGGGAGTACAAAAACAATTTTTATATACTTCGTCATTTAATGAGAGAAACTTTACAGCAATTTTGATCAACATATAAACAAAAGGTATTGCGTGCTACGAGACAATTAACTTCAAATCAATCAAGAGCTACTGTGAGCAAGAAAGTGCTATCGGCAGAGGCAGTCTCTTCATACGCAGCAGTTTAGAAAATAAAAATAAAAACGCAGCATCCCGAATGCGGTTCGCGAGAGCAATTTCGGAAGTACCTTGACCTGTACTGTCGTGACCTTTCGTTCGTCACACTTGAGGCTTGCTTCCTAATTTTCACTCTCCTTAATTTCCTAACCACTCACCTGAATATCCTCGTTCTTGAGCTCATCGATTAGCACCGCGATCGGGTAAAGTGAATCATCCGCCGCTTTATCACCGCTAGTACTGGCAGCCATGTTTTGAATGTGCTGTTCTGCAAAATATATAATACGAAAAGCAGCTATGAGAAAAAGATTCTCTCCTTCGCCAGCCACCAGCTACAGATTTTGCTTCTTTTTCTTCCTCCTTCACCCACTCCCAGAAAAGGAACCGTAATCAGTCAAGAGATGGCATCAGACTAAGCTCTTTTCCAGTCCAGAAATCGCGTCCCACGGTCCGAAAACAAACCCAAACGATGCTCACCTGCTGGGGTCAAGTTTTCGCACTAGTTACGGATTAATTCCACTCTTTCTTCGACGGAATTTCACAAGGCGATTAACTTTTTTTCTCTTCCCGAATCGCGCAACCAAAAGTGTGTGTGGTGCAGCACACAGAAACGATATGAATGAAAATGTCACTTGGACACAGTTCGTTACGTTCGTGTTGAGCATCGGACATCAGCGAACACACGCATACTAGTGCGTACATTTGAAATGTTTTTGTGGCGGTCGGTTGGCAACGCGATTAGCTGTCAAATATTTAATACTGCGAGGTTTTTTGTTTGAACCGATTATGGTCCTCTGCACGCTAAACACGTAAGAACCCACTAATTGAGTATAGAGCGATATTTATGGAATGTTTGTTACTTTGCTTAATGTTTGATGATGTATGATATGTACTACCACCCATTGTAGCACGGAAACTAGTCCGACAGCAATGGGCTCTCCTCTCTGTTAGACTTGATCAAGCTTTAATAACCACTGATTATCCTAATCATGCCGTTGTATGAAGGGCCAAAAAGGGGTTGGGTGGATCGATATGCAACATCACTTATACGTATCCACAGGGATATAAAGAATCTCCTTCTAACAACAAGACTGAACAATTGGTCAAAAGAGCAAGCTATCTAACATGAGGATGCCCCAATGGGCGGGGAGAAGAGCCCGCCCTCTATTCACAAACTGTTAGCAATGGGGAGTTGGCATTCCCACTCTCCCCATCCAGAGTGCTTCAATCGGGTGCCCTGATGGTCCCTCCCATTCCCATTAAATATTTATATAATGGTGTATATATTTATGTAAATGGAAAATACTACAAGCATTCGTATCTATAATATATGATCTTCATTCGGTTGATCCTGAAATGCAAGAAATGTTGTAAAGTGCTAAAGTGTAGAAATCTGTGTTTCGCGCTTAAGCAAGTTTTCGTTCGTTTTCAGCGATAGCAGCATTTCACCACAATCTTAATTTGAGGTATCCTAAAAAAGTTTGTATAATAGATTATAATAGCTTTATTGAAATTTTACAAAACTTTACAATTTATACATTTTAATTTACTGTTGCCATGGTCACTATTTGCTACTTGATGCTGATTTTATAACAGCAATCCGCTTTTATTTTTGCTGACCTTATAGTTATTGCTACTGAGTTAGGCAAGGGAAGATTTAACTGGAAGGGAGTAAAAGATAAATGGGCAAAAAAACAATAAGTAATCTTTGAATAATCTATGAAGTAAAATAAATAAAACAATATTACCAAACATAATGATATAGTAAGTTATGATGAAGAAATGCAAAGATTGAAATGTAAAATCAAACACCAAATGGCACACAGCGCTGCATGAATCAGATCAGCTCAGAATTGGTAAAAAGTCGATTTGCAAACCGGAAGTGAAAAATACATTTAGCAATAAGTGCAAAAGCCTACCACTGATTCCGTAATTTTCAAAAGCCTACCACAGATGTAATTTTCTGCGTTATATAGTGGACATATATGAAATGCTAGATGTTATCAATTGAAGGTATATTTCGTGTTTAAATCAGATACCGTTAAATCAGGTTTTTTGTATGAAAATGTGAAGGTCATGATATGATGTAAATAATATGATGTTGTAAAGAAATACTACATAATGTACATATAATAATAAAATGCCGTTATTTGCCTCTTCCGCTGCGATGTTAGATGATTGAAACTCTAAAACAGCGAAAATTCCAACGTGATATAATGAAATAAAGTTGATAACCTGGCAGCCTAGCAAAATAGCAAAGAATATGAGTATGACTGCCCAAAAACGGAAACTCAAAAAATGCAAAACGAAAAAAAATAAAAATAAATGACAGGAAATTCTTCGATGACTCTTTTTTCCTACTGGGCCCCTAAATAACTCTCCACGTCTGTAAAATAGAAAATGTAGGATCATAAACAATTATTTTTGTAAAGTCTGCATGTCTGCTGATCCTGCTGCAATTGTAGACGGACTTGCATTATCATAGCCACGGGGGAAGAAAACAATTCAAAACCATTACACAATACTTGGAAATTCCATGGATGATCTGAAATTATATACCGTATAAAGAAAACTTCCATTTTTCGTGGTAGGGTAAGATTTCAGCATGCTACTTTACCGGGGTCACGCTGCCTACATCGCCTTGGTGCGGCTGCCACCTAATGTATAGTTGAAGCGATACAGCGTTTCTTACTCAACCGCTGGATGCCAGGACAGACGCTGTTTGAGCCGCACCTCCTTGGTGGACAGACGCTCGACACGCACCTCCTCAATCTAGCTGAAGTCAAAAGGACAACAGTGCCCAGGCTGCACTACCAGCTAAGTACGCAACCGTTAGCTGGCGGTCTTTGTCATCTCTTGACCCGTGGAAGCATGAGGTAGGACCTAGATATGTTTCGGGGACGCACGCTCCATCCCAGGTGTCTCCTCACCATTTTGCAGCCCATTTGTTACTTTGCTTAATAACATTGAAAAACTCCCGCATAACGAAAAACAATTGCCCTAAAGGGTCACCCACAATTGATACGTTGCGGATGCGTTGACGTAAATTTGACAGAAAACCTATGGGAAAACTGTCAAATTTACGCAAACGCATCCGCAACGTATCAATTGTGGGCCAGCCATAACAACGCCCTAATGAAAATAAAAACCCTAGATATAGTCAAAACTAGCTTTCGAATGAAAGATATATTATCACATTCTATGTTTTTGTTATCAAATAATTTAATCTCGTTTACACCATATAACCTCACTCAGGCAAATAATCTTAAGAATTTCATAAGGTGCAACTAATGAACGATGCTTTGGAATTTCATAAGGCTGACTTCTGAATGGATTTTGTTTCACACAAAGTTGTTCTTGTATGCCTTTAAGCTTTCCTGTTCACAAGTGTTGTTAAATACTAGTGGTCAAGTCACTGGACCCATAACCTCAACGTTTAAGGATCGATTCCAGGTTGCTCCATATTTTTATTTTTTCAACATAATTATATTTCATAAGGCAAATTTATAAAATTCATACTGATTTCTAATTGCAAATAATCATAATGCAATCTTATGAATATCGAAAGTTTATATCGCTGAGTGCTCTGCACGAGTAAAAATCTACACATATTTATTGGCAAAAATCCATACAAAATTCCACATAAATTCATTTATTCACACATAAACAGAACCCTCTGAGAAACCACACTTAGTGGTCAGAAATACACATAGGAAGTAAGTGTGGTTAAAAATATATATAATTTGTTGATCAAATTGCAAAAATTCATGTGTGGGACACATATTATCATAGCTTTTTTTATCAGTGTTCATTAAAATATTGTCATTGAATGGTTTTTAGTGTCTGCACTCAATGTGCAACTAGCGAAATTGGTTCACTGTTGTAGAGCCCCTAGTTCCGAAATACACCTTGCAGTGTTCACTTTGCCATGCACTCTCGTGCTTTTCAGTACCTTTTGGTACAAGTACCTTTGTTTTTGTATGGATTCACTATGTTATTTTGACAGAATATTTGAGAGTGTATTAGTGTGCGTTACGGTCTTAGGGGCGAATCATTAAACTTGGGACCGAGCTTGGAACCGGTGTGCTAGCACCTCCTGAGCCAAAAAAAAAAATTCGTTTTCTTCATGACTATCCACCCGCTGGTGCAACTATCCGTTTTACCTTCCCTTATTTCATGCGCCATTGATTGGATTTAAAAACGTAGAAGGTACCCCGAATAATTTATTGAATTTTAGTGAGATTTCTTTATGGAATCCCCAAAAATCAACATGGCGATTTTCCAAGTCTACAGTCCTACAGTACGGGTAAAAACATTAGTAACACATTTGATTTTCAAATGTTCGTTTTTTTTTCTACGTTTTTTGTTGTGAAATTGAACAGAGTAATATCAGTATGAAGGAAAATACAAATATTATTTTTCTATTATGTTGTGCGTAGCTGCATCTCAAAATACTCCCCCACAAATTAAGCGTAACAATTTATAAAAAATACTAAACAATCTCCCAAACTGTTGCTTTATTTTACATTTGAATGAACCCCTACGCCCAATTTGGCTTCTATTTGAATCAATGAGTGGCATCACAATCTTACATTAGGTAGTGTTTTTTTTTTCAGTATTTCAAATAAATGTATTTTCAGCTTTCACTGTATTGGATTCACAATCTATTCTGAAAAATTTCACTATTCTATGAGGATGTTAAAAATATGTTTAAAATTAATCTTGAATGCAACCTATCAACATACCCAAGTAACCACAAGCATTATATTATTGCTCTTATTCAACACAAAATCACCATCATTAATACGGGATCGCATCAATTCAACAGTTGTCAAGTAATGAAGCGTTAGATTAGCTTTAAGAATATAATGATGCATTACTAATGCAATGATGCTTTACCAATGCAATAATGCTACTTTAGCAATGTCTTATGGCATTACAAAAGATATAGCATTAGTTCGATCTTGGTGGGGCCCTTTTCAGCTTTAATCCAACTTCAATGATGCACTAGACGTAATGCATATGCCCTATATATGCAAGTTATTATATCCTCGTGGTAACTTGGGTCAAGGTGAATTTAATACATATTAACTGATACAGTCATCTCGATCCACACGACGGGTGGAATGAGCAAAACATTAAAACTTTAGCTTTCGGATAATAAACTCAAGCTACCCATAAAATTTAATATGAATATGAACAATGTGAAATACGCTATCTGATGCTGAAATACAAATACGAATATGCCGGTTCATGTAAAAAATGACCAAGCGTTGGGATGTATGCATATAGGGCTCGCTGGGATGTCAACTGCTTCGCCGTAGCTTTCATCCTCTTTAGCAAGGTTCCCATCGCCGTGTCTATTCGTGAGCTCGTTTTCCTCCTCGCTAGCCGTTCTGCCGCAGTAGGCATTCTTAACAAAGTTCAACAATGTCCACTCCTTGGCAGACTTTTTTTTTAATTTCCAGATCACGTGGCGCTGGTGATCGCACGAAGATCGGACCCGAAAGAGTTTTGGTTAGAATCAAGGGAACTTATCGCCCGATAGGAGCCTAACTACCAGTGTTTCTAGGTTGGTTTTCAGCCAACAATTCCAGCCGAGCGGAGTTTAGTTAGGCCAGATACGGCGGTTTGTTGTACAGGTTGAAGATGTTCTTGTACAGCAGTACGATGGTGTTGTCGTTGAAGTTGGAAATCGATTGCTCTAGCGAGATGTCGGCATAGATCGATCGGATGTTTGGATAGAGGTCAATTAGAAGCGAAAAACAATTACAGCAATCGAGGATGTAGATAGCCAGATCGTTCATGGCCGAGCAGCTGGCTAGGTTGCCATCGATTTGGTCCGTTTGGATGCGCTGCTAGATGGTTTTCAATGTCTAGAAATGAATGGAAATATGCTTAGAGGGAACTTCGTGGGACGTTGAGAGATACCTACATTTTGCAAAAAGTGCAGCTTAAAGTCAAGATCCTGCTGGTGCTTGGATTGTAACTTGAAGATCGTTTGCATCATCAAATTGAGTATCTCTTGGTTGTCACGACCGTAGATCGGTAACAAGTCAAACAGCAAATGGATCGATACTAGATAGTGCTTGTATAGCAACTCCCCAATTCCTTTTCGACCCAACAGCGATCAAATTCCCGCATTTATTGATGTGACAAATTTTGAAGCAGAATCTTGTTAAAATATCTGGCCTGGAATGAGAAGAATGTGAAAATAAAAGAATTAGAGATTTTGTGACAGACTGCATTATTTGATTACTGCTTAACAATGAATTCTTCTGTGATGTTTGCTAGTAAAATAGAGCTGTGGTGGTTGAAATTTTTAATTTGTCCAATATTTAACAAGGTCTTCTGGTAACCAATATAAGATATGAACAAATTGCCTAGTTCTAAAACATGTAAAGTTACTTACCTGCTATAAATTGAATAAAAAAACACCGCCTTATAAGACCGTGGCAAGACAAAACGCAGAAAGATAACTGGTGTGTGACCGGATCAAGTTGTCATGGTTGCCATCTACATTTCTTTGAATACATCTATACGATTTAGATCAGTGGTGGCAAACTCCCAGTTTTGATCTAAACTTTACTGATCTAAATTTTTGAATCCAATTCATTTCGTCAAAAAATAGATCAGAAAATCCATCAGGATTGGAGGTGCCCTAAGCCCCAATAATGGTAAAATTGATCATCAAACTTTTCTTAGACTGTGGACCGATTCGCGAGTTAAATTTAACTTTGGTTAAAAAGTTAACCTCGAAAGTTATTTTGCCATGTTCGAAAATCCCTGCACTCCAGTTACATTTTACTCAATTTTTGATTACAATTGTATACTATCTCTTTTTCTCTCACTCATAAATTGAGTAGATCCACTTTTTAATGAAAATTGAGTAACATTTCCGTGAGCGAAAAAGAGATGGTATACAATTGTCATCAAAAATTGAGTAAAATGCAACGGGCGTGTGTATTGTTGATTAACCGGTTTTATAATAGAATGCAGCCACGATGGTAAAATTTTAACTTTGCATCTGTCAGAAATAACCAAGCTCGGATAGCAGGGTAGCAGCATAACTTTCCATCTGTCAATTTTTAATCAAAGTTAAATTTATCTCGCAAATTGGTTCACAGCCTTACACTGTAATCGGCCAGTACCCATTAATGGGTAAATATGTACCCATTTTTCGATAGTATCTGAAACTGTCAAAAAATGGGTACTTTAAAAATCAAAATAATGCATACTAAAGACCCATTTTTTATTTTTAATGAGAGATCAAGAGATGGATATTTTTTTATATTTATGGGTAAAAAATATCTTGGCATTTTCCTGGCTCGCATTGTTTGAAAGTGCGTCGTTCGAAAAATAGAAAAACTTCACGGAATCCATTCCACGAAAACGCGAAGAATATGGAAGAACTGAAGGTTAAACTGGATAGCAAAAACCTCGAAAAACTAAGAGGTACGTTTATAATTTAATATTATATTATAAAATGCTTTAATTTCATCAGTAGAATCGTACTTCCGAGTATGTGTCTCTTCCGGGACGTAAAATCCAAGCTTTCACCAAGTTGACGTCAAAATCATTTAAATCCTTTCAGATATATTCCACGGATATCCTCTCTGGAGGATAACGATCTGATGACCGCTTCAATGGACCACTTGAACGTCGCCGGAATATTTGCTGGTTTGAAAACTCCCGAACGAAACTTAACATACCTGATAGGTAAAAGGTCTGAGGCTAGAGGGTTGTCAAAATACAAATACACATTCAGTTATTGCGATCTATTATGTTTATTCTAATGCTCATTATTCAATATCATTATTAAAAACAAATCACGAAAAATGGGTATTTCATACCCATTTCGCAAATAACAAACATTTAGAAAAATGTTCGAAATAACAAACATTTTGAAAAATGGGTAAAAAATACCCGATAGCCTGGCGTACGGGCTCTTTACCCATTAATGGGTAAAATCGTTTTACCCATTAAATGAGTTAACCCACTTAAGTTCGAAATGGGTGATATTTTACCCATTAATGGGTACTGGCCGGTTCAGTGTAGAATAACGAAACTGAGCAGAATATTACTCACTTTTGAGTTATAAAAAACTAGCGTATGCCCGTAATAGCTTTCGGGTTGTATGTGTCCCTTGTCACAGCGGTAATTTTCGGAAACCGGTTCCAGAAACCCTAATGAAAATAATTATTGCTGTTTTTGGATTGATGTTTGATGATAAGAAATGTCAAAAACCCAAACAAAAGTAGCGTGCAAAGTTTCAATGTTTTCTCCTTAAATATATTTTTATTTCCATAAACAGTGTGCATTTATTAGTATTTAAAAATGGATGGGTAAGTGCTCCATTGTTGACAATGTTAATCAAGCAATAACCAACATCAATCATTTTGAAACAGAATCAGCTTCGATTCCTTGACCTACCTGTCGGACGATTCGTTTGTGATCGAGTGCAATGACGATTTTGGCGGAATCTGCGAAGACATTGTTCGGTTAGCTAGTGCATCGCATTTCGTTGATCATCTGAATCCTCTGGATATTGCTCCAGGAAACGACAGCCCCCCCAGTAATACTTACTACTCATCCGTAAGATGCTTCGACAAAGAGATGCCGTCGCTGTTTTCCGATATGGAGTATCTCACAGAGGTATCTCCAGAGACGGAAATGGCTATCGTACCGACCCAGCATATCCCTTTGGCAGTGAATCCTAGTGAATTTTCCTGGGCGCGAAAGGAAACCAAACATGAAGAAAAGACTGATGCAACTACGAGGCTCACTGACCAACCCACTGCCACCGTGGAGGACAGTGTAACAGAGACAACACCTGCAAATAATCGATATCTCAGTTCCACCAACTATAGGAAAATACTTCAGACCTACATTCAAAACGGTAAACGAAAGTTAGAAGCGAGTTCATACTCCAAGATGAAAGCTACCGTCGTGAGCGTGAAGGCTGGTACCACTTCCACATCTCTGATCGAAACCGTAACATGTGCTTCTTATGGTAATCCTCAAAATTCCACTGCCACCAGAAAAAGTTCGATCCGAGAACCGGACGTTCGATTGCCGTCGGAACCGATCTCTCTACCCAATTACCGCTGCCAGGATTGTAACTCTTGCTTCCTGTCAGTCGAACGACTCAAGAAACACACCTGCATTATTACGGAACAGTATCAGTGTCAGCTTTGTCGACGGGAGTTCCGAAAGCGGAAAACCCTGGAGCAGCACATCAAATCCCATGACAAGGTATTCTCTACCGATGAAGATCTGCGAAAGTGGTGAATAGGTTTCAGTTTTAATAAGTGTACTCTCTGTCTCCGAATTATGCGAACTATGATAATATGAGGCTGATAAATATAGCTGGTTTTAGTTATTGTATTTTTTTTCTGTTTTAACAAAAAAAAAAAAACGCGTGTTCGTTCATTCTTTCTCTACAATTTTTATTGTTGATTGGCTATGATGCCGTGAATCGCGTATGCATTTGTAACACATGCATAGGAGATCCCAGCAAGAATGTTACAAAAATGTGATTCACGGCAGTATGGCTCTGCAGATTTTAACCAAGTGCGCATTTAAAAAAAATCTAAAATACATACCATCAAACTATAGACACTCAAGTAATAGACCGGCCAACGTGGGTCTGGCACAGTCAACCCGGGAACATCTTGACACTTCTAGTACATTGTCACTGAAACTCAAAAAATTGGTCCGGTGGTACTGTCAAACATGTCAAACCGAAAAAAAATACATATAGCGTATCTTCTAAAAAGGTCGGAATGCAGATATTGTGTGCGATAAAAATGTTAATGCAAATTTTGTTACATTTTACGCTTGCAGTGAACATGGAACCAGTGGAAACATAAAAGTGTGTTGTACATAAATTACATCACGCACTGAAGGGAGGGAGGGGTATTAAATGTGACAATCGGTACAAAATTTGGAATTGCTTCATATAAAACGTGTTTCAAAGGGGAAGAGGGAGCCGATTAGCGTTTCCTAAGGAGAGCGGTCAATAATCAATTGCGTAAGAGTTTCAAGGGATCGTTCAAACATGAAGTCCATTATTTTTGAACATTTGTTTGTTAGCCGTTTGAATATTTCTGTAAGTGAAATAACGTTTGGAAGGTAAAAGCGATTATTAGATTGTTTGCCAAACCATTAATTTAAAGTTCTTTGTGTAGAGCCGATTATATTTTTTGTCTTTCACTGGATTCACAAGTGATCTCCGATGCCCGTTATCATGCATCAGAATGGTCGATTTTCGCTAGTGGGTTTTCCGGATTTCGACAGAATCGAGTTCCTTCATGTATTTTTTTAAAGCATAGGTAATAATTTCATTCCTTTTAATAGATTTTACATTATTGCATTTATTTGATCTTATTATATATTTCTCTATGGTAAACAACTTTTATGAATGTTAAGGTAAATCGCTTTCACCCCGGAAAAGAATCAAATTAATACGCTTTTTGCGGAGTGTGTGCTTTGCTTTACCACATTTTTTAGCATATTGTTCCAGTCGCAGCTTTAGATAAAAATCAATGCACAAATTTATCAAGATGTTGCGATTGTTATTCACTAAATCTTGATTCAAAATATGCCGTGATAGTTGCATGAAAACAAGCTGCTGGGCGTTGTAAATTGTCATGACGATCCTGTTATCCAGCTTCGCATAATACTTGGCAATGTTGAATTTATCGAGTATTTGGCATCCTGAATGACCTTTTTTTTTCTTCAGCATTTTGCTTTTTGCTTCCACAATTAACTTATTGCTTGCCCTCAACTTAGTGTTCTAAATGCACTTTCACAGTTATAAATTGAGTGCTTTCGATGCCAAGTACCATTTTCGCATTAGTATGATTGTGTGGAAAGTACAATTATACCCTATACCCAGAATAGAGAAATTTTCCTTTACGAAAAATACCTAGACCAGACCGGGAATCGAACCCAGCCACCTCCAGTATGGTATTGCTTTGTAGCTACGCCTCTACCGACTGAGTTAAGGAAGGACCCCGAGATCCCGAAGGACCTGTTGCAAGCATTGTTCACACTTTACTTTTCCGACTGGTTGTTTCTGAATGTGAGTAGTGGAATACCGCAGTGATTGAGGGAAAAACTCATCATCCGTTTGAGTATTTCCGACCATTTCAGCAGAATTCTCGTCATCACCTGTATTTTCGTCATCGTATCCAATGGTCAATGAGTTCTTCACTGATTCAAGGTAGAACGCAGAATTTTCTTCAGCATGAAGCATTTTCAGTTCATCGAAGGTTTGACAATTAGCATATGCCGATAAAGTGACATTGTTATTCACAATCAATCTTTTGTATGCTGCTGTAAACTGCACAGTCGTTGGATTGTTGTTGTTGCCCACTTTTGCCCTGATAGCAGCAAAAAAATGTTTCCAGGTGTTGGTGGCTGAATCTATAGTTGGGTATTTCACTCAGTTCCTGGAATTCTTCGACATATCTCCTATACATTTAATTGAAACTCTGTATCAATTCTGAGTAATTTTCAACTCCCGATCTCCCTCACGTAACAAGATAGTAAATACATGTATGAATTTGGACATTCGCTTCCTCTCAACGCAAATGTAAATCTTTTTCATGAAGTAAATCAGTAAAAAAAGCAAAACAAAAATCATTCTTTAAACGGTTTCTATGGCCAATCACTTTCAATTATTCTCAGATTCATTGGATACAATACACCGCGCGACGTAATGTTCACAAAATACAACGCGGTGTAACACTTTCTAAACGCTGCGGTTGTATCTTTGCTCGTAGGAAAGCCGCGTGAAATATTTATTTCAATATTTAAATTAAGGAGTGTATCGAATATAAGCTATCCACATACATTTGCGTTGTACGCATGTATTTGTGATGGGTTTTTATGCTCTGAACACTGCATGCTGTGCGTTTGACTGTCAGCTTTCTTTTGTTTACTTGTTTGTGCGGTTCAAATTCTGCGTTTTCAAAATGTCGCGTATTGAAAAGGAAGTGAAAATTAAGGTTCTGGACACATGGCTAAGTGAGAAGGGTATTACTATGCGAAAATTGGAATTCATCATGCGAGTGTTAAAACCATCATTAATAAGTTTGGGGAACACTATTCTTTGGATGAGCTACCAGGAAGAGGCAGAAAACCCGGTTCTTCCAACCCGAAATTGGAGCAGAAAGTGATATCTCTAATCATGAAGAACAAATCAATGTCAATACGTGATTTGGCCAAAAAAGCAGGAACGAGTGTCGGAATTATCCAGCGTATCAAGAGGCGAAACCACCTGAAGACCTACAAGAAGCAGAAAATCTCGAAACAAAGTGCAGAACAGAAGAAGCGAGCAGCAACAAGGGCCCGGAAATTGTATTCGCGTCTTTTGCAGCGTCCGGATGCATGCGTTTTGATGGACGATGAGACCTATGCAAAGGAGGACTCAAAAACCCTTCCAGGTCCACAATACTTTACTTCCGTCGTTGGGGAGGATGTGAGCGATGCGGACAGGTCGATTCAAGTGGAGAAATTCGGTCGAAGGGAACTGGTATGGCAAGCAACATGTTCCTGTGGTTTGAAGTCAACCATTTTTTACACTACCGGAACTATAAATGCGGAAATCTATCGATCTGAGTGTCTCCAGAAGAGATTGTTGCCTTTATATAAGAAACATAGTACACCTCCACTGTTTTGGCCGGATTTAGCGTCGGCTCACTATGCCAAAACCACTCTCAATTGGCTTGCAGAAAAGGGTATAGATTTCGTTGAGAAAAATATCAATCCACCAAATTGCCCTCTGCTTCGACCCATCGAACGTTACTGGGCAATCGTGAAGAGGGTCTTCAAGAAGACTGGTAAGGCAGCTGGGAACATGCAGAAGTTCAAAAAAATCTGGGATCAAGCGTCCAAAACATGCGATGCAACAATTGTCCGGAACTTGATGAAGAGCATTCGATCCAAAGTTCGAAAATTCGTGAAGGAATAACTGAAATTTCATCCGGTCTTCATTATGTTCAAGTTTAACCTCGTACAATAAAGGATCAATTTTTTGTATGAATAAAATACCGGTTTTCAACATAATTTGAAAGAAAGTTTGTGGATAGCTTATTTTCGATACACTCCTTACTTATAACTGAAATTATATCATGAATATAAAAATAGACTCTTTTGATATGCTACGCTTGCTTGTTGTTCTGCAACCACTCATGATGCAACAAAAACATGCTCCTCCGAATAGAAACATCGGTGCATCTACCAGGGACGACCCCAATGTTTACGTTGCGGGGCGACATCTACGATTTGCAAGTGGTTACACGAAACTAAGTTAATCTGTCATGTTGTGGGGGGGTTGGGCACAGTTGACGTATCCAAAACAACTGTCAAATGGTATGGGAAATGTTCGTTTTGGATACAACATGGCGGCACGTTGGCCGGTCTATTACTTGAGTGTCTATACATCAAATGGGGTGACTTGCAACACGTTTCAGTTATTGGTCCTCACACATTTTCGAAATAAGGGTTTTCTGTTCTAGTAGGGGGGAAAGGGGCATAATGAGCACCTTATGCAATGCATAAGTTTTTTTTTGTTACTGTATGCAATCAAATTCCACGTGTTTCGTCAGTGATCTGATAATAAAAAGTATGAAATTAGCCTTTTTGGACCATAACAATACATTTTTTATGATTGGATGGAAATGATAGCATTCTTAGAGGTACGGGGCTAATTGAGCACCCTTATGGGGCATAATGAGCACATCTATAAAAATGGGTAGAAATTGTAGCTAATATATTTTAACGATTAAAGATAGACTTATGAGGAATTAAGAATCGTTTATTGGAGCATTTTTATGTTAATATCTTTACATCAAGATAAAAAAAAAGAAAGAATCTTACAGACAGTTTTCACCGCTACATTCGTAAAACCACAAAAAGCACAGGCTGGATTTGCGCCAACCATGCCCACCATTGGAGGAACTGAAGCATTTGCCGCATAAATCACAAAGGGAATCATGCAAATTTTGCAAATCGCGCTTGTCCGCTTTAGTTAGCCGACCACGTTTTTTCTTAGAAGCTTCGGAACCATTTTGAGAATTTGCTTTTTGCTGAACCTTTCTCTCCTTCGTCAACTGGATGATGTCTCGTGTAGCCTGCAATTGTTTCAATGCCCTCCTGTATGGACTAGTGGTTAAGTTTGTTACTTTGTCCCTTTGCTCGCAACCTTGCTTCCTGTCGATTTGGGAATCGCCAAAATAGCTGACGGCGGAATAGGAAAGACGCTTGTTGGGCCGGGTTTAAAACGAATGTCCAATGTTTTTTGCTGGATGATCGGCACGGAAGGGAGCTGACACCCTTGCTGCACACGCAGTCTCAATGTCCAAAACCGGCGGACACCCTCGGTGTTCTTAAAATGACTTTTCACCTGCTACATCCTCGAATCCATAGAAAGGCGGCTCATCATCTTCTAATTCATCCGCAGCAGGAAATGGAATGTCTGTTACATACGACGGAGCGAAATCATATTCCAGTCTTTCGGAATCCGTTTATAGCAGTGTTTACACAGGAAGTTTGCATAAATGCTTTGCCCAACAAACTGCTGATCTCGTTAAATGTCACAACTTTTTCTGTCTCAGACATTGATTAAGGATCAATGCCAGATGACCGTTAAACTGGAAACTCAATTGCTTGAGCGCCAAGTTTAGGATGTTGTCGAAACCTGGGCCTTCATATTCTTTTAGGTTTTTGTATAGGTCAACAGTTCGTCAGCTGAGATCTCCAAAACAACAACCACCTACCCCCCCCCCCCCCCCCCCTAGTTGAGACTTAGATGGATGTTGTTTGTAAGTTCACTAGCGGCAGCTTCGTGCGAACTGACAATGTTTTGTCCGAGATTGTGGAAGCTGACGAAGTGTTTACCTATCTCAGCAGCCTTCTCTACAGCAGTTATCAAGCGATCCTTAGAGTCGTTGCTGTCTAGTAGGATCAACGGTGAAAAGGGCCTTGGCTTAGTTTTCAATATTTTAGTGAACTTCCAAAAGGGTGTTGCACGGATCTAGTCGGCCAAATCATTATTTTTGAGATCCATCATTTTGACCTTGATAATTTTAGTCATCCGATTACAATGACTTTTTAAAGTAAGCAAACAAGTTCTCTGGTATTGACTTCTGGTGGTGTTTCGCAATTGGATCAAATGTTTAGTGGGTTTATCGATGGGTTCAGAGTTGCTCAGCTGATTTATCACTGAGATATGTTGCCCCCGGACCTAGGAGATCGCCTGTTTGATGCTCTGCAGTTGCCGATCGATGGCATCAACCGATTCGAGGTGCACGCCGAAATCGACGCTGTCGTCGACGTGCTGTCGACGTGCTGTCGAAGCCTCTCCAATCTGGGGCGATGGTAATTCCACCTGGTGATCCAATGTCGGTTAACCGAGGAGTCATCTTCGGTCACCACTGGATAGTGGTCCGGGCTAGCTCCTGGTTCACAACCGGCTGAGCGATGTTGTTCCCCATGTTGGTGAGGAAGATGTAGATCGTTGAGTGGGCTCCGGATCTGCTCAACACTGGGTTGGAGTAATCGGGTCCAGGACGATGTAATGGCCTTCTCCCAGGTCCTCTTTTAGGAAGGTGTTGTTTCGGTTGCGCCGGGTGTTCCCCCAGGTTTCGCGTTCAGGTCACCGGCAATGATAAACTGTCCCTGCCTCTAAGTTAGCTTGCGAATGTCGTTTCGTAGCACCGTCGTTGTCCCGTTAGCCGAGCTGGCTTGCTTGGGACAATAGGCCGCGGTGATAGTGATAAGGCCGGCGGCAGATTCGACTTCAACTCTGATGACTTCGATAAACTGCAGTTAGAAACTCGGTAGCAGGTGGCAATTGATGTTGTTGCGCAGGGCGATCGCCACTCCTCCTTCATCATCAACCATGAGGTGTCAGTGTGTCTGTTAACATAGGCATATAGCGATTGAGTTTGGTTCTATGGTGGTCCAGTAACATCTGGAACCCAACATTTCTTCCCTTAAAGTTTTATCATCCAATAGGGTTTGAACCAGGCTGGAAGTTGAATCATGCGCCGCCCTGTCTCCGGGATGGGTGTGATCGGTTGGACTGGTTCACCTTCTGCAACCGGATCTGGTTTATCCTCGACTGGTTCATCCATGGACCTCGCCCCACCCCCCCCGAACTCCCCCCCTTGCGCGTCCCGCTGGCTCCCCCCCCACGCGGCGCCCATATACCAAAAAAACCATAGGAGTGACCGCTTGGACGGTTTTTTTTTTTACTCTACACAGACCAGTCAATACCAGCCATCCCATGTTGCCCCCCCCCCACCAAACCAATGTAGTTTATTTGACCGTTCCTCTAAATTACGGGCAGATAGTTCTCACAGCCAAGAGATGGCTCGGTGGATCTTGGAGTAAAGGGTGATACGGTCAAAATTTGGTCAAGGGAAAACGCGTGTAAATCGGTGAAATCGTTTATTTAAAAAATCAAATTAAATTTCTTTTTCAAGTTCAATTAGTATAAAATTCAGGAAAAATATTCAGTTAGGCTTCCGCTTTTCCAAATCCGAATTGCCGGGCCTTACGCTTGACCCCTGCCATCAGATTTTGTACAGCCACCTTGTCCACCTTCTTCGCCGCAGAAAGCCAGTTTGCCTTGATCTGCTGCTCGTCCTTAGCAGTTTTTTTGGTCTTCTTTAGGTTCCGCTTGACAATAGCCCAGTATTTCTCAATTGGGCGGAGCTCTGGCGTGTTGGGAGGGTTCTTGTCCTTGGGAACCACCTGCACGTTGTTGGCGGCGTACCACTCCATGGCCTTTTTACCGTAATGGCAAGATGCCAAATCCGGCCAAAACAGTACGGAACAACCGTGTTTCTTCAGGAAAGGCAGCAGACGTTTATTCAAACACTCTTTCACGTAAATTTTTTGGTTGACAGTCCCGGAAGCTATGAAAATGCTGCTTTTCAAGCCACAGGTACAGATGGCTTGCCAAACCAGATATTTCTTTGCGAACTTTGACAGTTTCCTGTGCTTGAAAATATCTGCTACCTTTCCCCTTCCTTTTGCCGTATAAAACTCCTGTCCCGGAAGCTGCTTGTAGTTGGCTTTGACGTAGGTTTCGTCGTCCATTACCACGCAGTCAAACTTCGTCAGCATCGTCGTGTACAGCCTCCGGGATCGCGCTTTGGCCGTCGTATTTTGTTTATCATCGCGATTTGGAGTCACTACCTTCTTGTAAGTCGATAGTCCGGCTCGTTTTATGGCTCGATGCACGGTTGTAGACGATACACCCAGCTTATTTGCGGCATCTCGGAGAGATAGGTTAGGGTTTCGCTTGAAACTACCGGCAACTCTCTTTGTCGTCTCAGCGGCTTCCGGTTTTCGATTTCCCCCGATCCAGGCTTCCTGGCTGTCGACAAACGTTCCCCAAACACTTTAATTACATTTGTAACGGTTGATTTGGCAACTTTTAGCGATTTTGCCAACTTTGCGTGCGAGTAGCTCGGATTTTCGCGATGCGCGAGCAAAATTTTGATACGCTGCTCTTCTTGCTTGGACGGCATTTTGACAACTGAAGAGTGAATTCCAAAATCAAAATAGGAGCAACATTCTACACACACACACCTTCAAAATGAGGGGTGTTCAGGTTTTTTAAATGCAAAATTGAAAGAAATACGTCAAGTTGATATTGACCAAATTTTGACCGTATCGCCCTTTAACACCGCGCCCAACCCAACCCAGCCGCCCCGCCCCCCTTCTGTCTATCCCCCCCATACAGACCAGTCCCCCAACCCACCCCCCTGCCCTCCCGCCCACCCCACCCCGCTTCCCCCCCCCCCCCCGGGCGCCGCGCCTACTTTATTACTTCTGATCGAGCGGCGCGAGACCTACCTCTTTCACAACATCCCCCCCCACCCCACCCCAAGATGTTTTCCCCCCCGCGATAGTGTTTTTCTTTCGGTGCGCCCCACCCCTTTCTCACTTAGGGATCCGCTATTACCAGGAAGTAGACTCCATTTACTGAACTAGCGTAGTCGACGTGGATCCTCCACCAGGGTTTGGTAGGAACGGGCCAGGATGCCAGTATCGTCGTAGTAAGAGTCTAACCAGCAGTTGAACCAGGTCTGCATTACACAAAGCTTCGTGCAATTGTCTCGATCGAACTGTTGCAGAATCCTCCATCGAAACTCGTTGGGAGCGACGACTCGGTCACGGACGTTGGACATGCCTGTAACCACGCGTTGGAATGCTCCCGGTGCCGACTTTACTCCGTAATGTCACTAGCTGTATCCAACTGCAGCTTGATAGCCACGCCGTTGATGAATGTTGGCACGTACTTACGCTTGCTGGAACGTTCAGCGATGTGGTTCACGATGTACACCTCTCTGGATTAGCTTAATTTGTTTGTTGTTTTTTTTTTTTCCTTCCCAGTTGGAACTGATTGAGGTTTGGAAAAGCAGCCGCAATGGCCTACCTTGTGGCCAATGCGGTTGCACTGCTTGCACTTGTGGATAATCCAGCACAAAGTGCATATGTCCGCATTGCCAACAAGGAGTACGAGGCGGTTAACCTCCCGTTTTTAAGCAGTCTTCAAAAGGAACCTGATGAAAGGTTCCCTTCATCTCCTGGAAAGCATGGACTGATGATTTTGAGCTTGACTGGCACTCGATCATGGATGTGTCCGTTTTGCGATTGACAAGCCGCTGGTAGTCGTCGAGCAGTTTCTGGAGAGTGACAGGAGTTTCTGCTGTTTCTCCTTCTATCCGGGATAGAAGCCTTGCCCAGATGTAGAAATGACCTTTGAGGCCACACACAAACACCAAGCACTTGAATTATAGTAGTCGATCTTCATGTTCTTGCAATCGAAGTCCTCGCAGATACGGTGGACCCCCCCCCCCCCTTAGCTCATGATACCCTCCGATTCCAACTTGACCAGCTTGAGGCACTGGTACAACTTGTTGAAAATGGATGTATGGGCACCGAACATTTTCGAGAGGGTTTCGACGGTGCCGGCGAAACCGATGTCTTTGGGAAGCTTCGGCAGGATGTAGTTGACTTTTCGGTATGTGAGAAGTGTTCCATTTTTCGGGTCGCAGGTAAATCCGCTGATCTTGGTTGCCAAGGCCTCGAGTGTTTACTGCGGGTTGGTAGGGGCTGCGCTAGCTTCTGCAGGAGCTCCGCCATCTGGAGGACTGCTTGCTGTAGTTCTTCCATCGCTTCCGTAGGGTTCTTGAATCTGAAATCTTAAATCGTCGCCAATTTGATATGTCCGGATTGGTTCCGGAATGAAAGAACTGGACTTGTTACTAGACTAGATGTTACTTTATTGTAAGTCAAATTGCGAATCAATCATGAGGTGCCATTGAGTCTGTTTATATTTTATACCATGTATGCCTTGTTGCTGTGATGAAAATAAGTGTATGATTGAGTTTGTTTGATTCTATGATGATCCAGTCACAACTGGGACCAAACAGCAGGCATGGTTACCTCTCACCTCAGTCGATCTGGAATCAATTGCATTCGGCGCCGTTGGGATTTTCTGAGTCGAGAAATCTCTGATCACGGTTTCATTCGGAAGGGATGTCAAGTTGGTTCCGCACCATGTGTTGATGGATTCGATATGTGGGGTACTGTTACTTTATTTGACCTACAATTGTAGATTAGGAACAATTCAACTACAATAGACCCATATTAGAACTTGCTCTGTTTTTACAACATCTACACTGAGAAAAGTTTGATGGTTGATTTTACCATTATTGGGGGTTAGGATGACTATGGCAGTATAGTGATATTGAACCGACTATGATCATGGTCAAAATAACAATTGAAAATACTTTAATTGTTATGTTTGTATTCTCCGTACGTGGAGTAACGATTATGATGTAGAAGGAGATGTTCGCTCATCACTATGAGGCCTCAAGAGTGGACAGTAATGTTTGCTAGAATGAAAGATATGAAGAGAATGTGTTGATAGTTCCGTCAGTGTACGGCAGTTGGATATAGTAGTTCTCGAACCAAGGACGCAATCGTATTATTCGAGTTGGCATCTTGTGACAGGTCCTGTCATTACGCAAGGGATGTTTTGGAATGGTATGAAGCGACTGGGGTCCATGCAGTACCAAGGGAGGTGATTCCACCTAACTGCAGGAGTTACGCTTCATCGAGTGATATTGGGCTTTCGTGAAGAAAGAGCTCTCCACTGCAAACTTTAGAAAACATTCAAAAATCTTGGACAAAAACGAGAGAAGTCTCCGCTGATCCCCATAACAATTAAGCCATTTTTATTTGTTTTGTAAAGATCAAAGTTGCTTAAATTAATAGTTAAAAATTAACCTTGGTTAAACTGACAACTTTTTTTTTCATTCCAAAATTTAGGTTTTTGTCACTAACAAGCCCTAATAGGAGAACATGAGCAAATGCTGCACAACGATCAATGTGAATTGCCTAGCACTTGGTTGCGTGCAAATATTGACAGCATACTCTAGTAAGACACTGAAACTACATTTAAAGCACGGAACACCGATTTCAGAACATTTATTTACATTCTTATCGTCAAATCCTTAGCATTAGACGATCAAACCTAAAAAATCCCTTCGTTTTCACGTTCTATCTGATAACCTTATGTCAATTTTTCCAATTATGCTGGTCTGGTCGTAATCGATGATATCGTTACCGGTATGCGTCAGCTCCAGTATTTTCAGTTTGTCGACAATCGATTTCACCTGGAAGGCAATTCCATCCGAATAGTCTTCGGCGGAGGTTATCGATCCAACGTAGGGTTTGAGCGTCGGATTTCCCTCGAAGTATGTTTTAACTCGCTCCATGAGATTATTAGGTCCTGCGGCATTATCAACTTGCAGGAACAAGTAGTTCGAAACCAGTCCCTCGGCACAGCGATTCGAAAGACTGGTTATGACCCGTTCCAGCAGTTCAATCTCGGCGGAAGGGTCCGATTCGCGGACCGTCGAAGAAACGACGGGAGCTGGACAGGCACAGCGTCCTTTCGGTTTGATAATGTAGTCTAGAATTTGATAGGTTGCATAGAATTATAACTTTCAATGTAAATAAATTAACTCACCATTGACAACAATCTTTCTCGGCTTGTGCCTCTGAGTCGTTTTTCCATTATCAGTAATAGCAATGTACTCCAAAACATCACCTTTTTTCACGATCACGTTATCATCTTGTAGGAAGTATTTACCATGCGTCGCTGAGGTTGTATTTTTACAAAGACTACACACCGCTGGTTCATTACTTCTACCGCTCGGGTTGATGTACACCTCTACACCAAACAACTTCATCTCCGGTTTGTGGGCAGTCCACACACACTTCAAAATCTAGCATTACAAATATTGTGTCCTTTATTTTCCTTACTGCGGAACCAGTCCAAAAATCCAGCATTCTAAGTCCCCTTTGCGGATTACTAGCACCCAACACTTCAAAATCCCCCCTCTCTTGTTTTTAACTTGACCCTCTACATCGTTATACCGAGACGACAGTTCATCTCTAAAAATATTGTTGTTTAGTGACCTTATTCCGTGGTATTTGCTCTGTCGAGAAGGCATTTCCAGTAACGAAAACAAAGACGCTTCTATACTATACCTTCACTCTTAAAAATAATGAATTTTACGCCACCTTAAATATTTTAAACTTAAATTTACATATCTTCCGTTTTAAGTTTATTTGATGTATTCTTAAATCCTCATTCGGAACATCTAATAACACATACAAGTACACGTCAATCATTATCGTCGACTTCAGCATCAGCGTAGTGCAATTCCTGAATCAATTTCACACGTCGTGATAAGTTTATCCGGAATGGTGTCTTGATAAGCTTTTATTTGGTGTGCGGAAACACCACCATTTATTGAAGACACATTCAAGTGCATCGAAATTTAGAAGCATACCAGTGCGCGGTTTGTTTCAGAGTGGAATGCAAATCCTTCGTAGGATGTCAGGGAAGCACTGCCATCGCCAAAGAAACAAAATAAAGAAACTAAATTTATCATCACTGTCCGACACTCGGTTGTGAATGATACAACATGAGACGTAACACATGCTAATTTTCTGGCCATCTAAATCATTGAACGAGCAATTCTTTGCATCTTCACAAAGTCTGAAATGGAATTTTTACTGACGCATTTAAAGTGCATTGTGGTATATTATTGTGATGATCAGAATTTCTAAAAAATGGAGTACTTTTTCCCCAGTTGGTGATCCTTTCGTGCCATTGTCGGATAAAGTCTTAATTAATTATGATTAAAAATAGGCAGAGCAATGCATCTAAAATTACGTGAACGATGGGTTCATTAAGGAAATCTAATTTTGTGTATCATAACTCAAATTTACGTCATGGCATGTAAACTTTCAATTTTAGTTTTTACTGTCATGTAATTTTTATAACAGACGTAAATTGATGTCCAATGGCCGCTCCCTTTATGTGCATCCAAGTAGACATAAATTTACATGACTTTTTCTAAGTGTGTTTGGATGATATGGGAAATGCCCTTCTTTTTACAATACGTAATAAATTGCTACATACTACACAGCAAAAAAAAAATTCGAAGGAAAGCATGTACGCAATAACGCAGAGTGCTTCAAATTACGGATGATAGTACATCGATGTACTTT
This sequence comes from Aedes koreicus, assembly GCA_024533555.2. Taxonomy (NCBI): domain Eukaryota; kingdom Metazoa; phylum Arthropoda; class Insecta; order Diptera; family Culicidae; genus Aedes; species Aedes koreicus. Next base: position 638,115 of record JAHHFK020004889.1, on the reverse strand, counting down.
ATTCTGTTAATTCTGTCTCACCGTATTTGTGACATGCTTGATGTGCGTCTATGTTGATGTGATATTTGTATTTGTTTTTTTTTTGCTGTGTAGTGTTGTACTTGTTTATTAGCATCTACTCAATTTCGGTTGAGGATGATTAACACGGTTGGGCTTCACCGGGTCCAACGGGTGGTTTTCCCACCTGGATAATGGGCAGCTCCATAAGCGTGATGATTAACGTGTGAAAGATATACATCGAGTAAACGGCAGTGGCTGAATAGCTGGGGTGATATCTGATCGAACACGCAAAACGGCGTCTTTGAGCGAATGGCGATGACGTCACATTATGCGATTTCAAGCTATTATGGATGTACTTTATAATAATATTAATGAGACCAGATAAATGCAGCTGTTGTGGCAGGTCGTGGAGTCAGTTCAATAGTCAATAGTGCGTTTTCCTATGCAAACTTATAATCTCCTTAATTTTGGCTTTATTCCGCTCTGGAGCAAGCGTTCTATCGGTTCTATTCTAGATGTTTTTTTGTACAGTCATAAGTCGGGAGCTTCCCTTTTTACGTGTTTCATTTGACCCAATACTTTCACTGTGATTTGAAAAAGTTATTATTTCAGGTCAAGATATTTCACTTGGCTGGACCAAAAAAATAAGCTGCGTTCATAGGCACTATATGATTATTAGATACACAATTTGTAGGTACATTAAGGACTGCATTCGAATAAAAAAATGAGACACAATGATAAGCGTGTAACTTTTTAGCGTGGGGGTAACTATTGATGAGGGTTTGGCTGAAACTAGCTAAGAATATATACGTTTACGATGGCAAAATCACAATCTGTCAAGTATTAAGATGGCATTGAAACAAGTGCAGACCAAAACATTATGAAAAGTCCCACTCTGCCTCTCAGATCGATCGAAAAACAACTGGGATCCCATCATTTGACGGTGTCCCGGGTGGTGAAGTCATTCAAGGATACCCAGAAGACCCAGCGGCGGTCAAGAAGCGGCAGAATACCGAAAAGGCAGCAGATTCAGTGAAGGCAAGAAAGCTGTTGAATCTGTTCAAGCGTCGACTGAACCTTTCGATCAGCGATGTGGCGAAGGCGATACGCTATTTTGAGCGGATTTGGTATCGTTAGACTGGATTACAATGTTGCCGATGCCGGTGATGTAGTGGTATCCGTGACTGCTATTTGGCACCCCTGTGGGTCTGGCTTCAATTCCAGTCGAGGTCGATGGAATTTTACTGAGATACTCATCTACAAACCAGAAGGAAGCGCTGCAAAGTTTTTCAAGTTTCGTCGCTCGACCTATTGCCGTGGCAATTGGTCGTAAAAATCGATAATCCGCGTGGGCGCTATCCACTTCCGAAGCCTTCCCGGAGCCGGGCACCTCCCTGCGCAAAACGATGTTTGTGACAACTAGATTATGGTGTCATGCTGGCCAAATAAACCGAAAATAGAAATTAATTTCTCAGGCGTATCATAACCATAATCGTTTTCAGGACGATCAATTTAATTTTGCAATAAAAGAGTTAGTGTTTAAGTGAAATGTTCGTGATTTTTCCTGAACAACCTTTGCATATTATCATTACTAGTTCATTTTGGATTGTTTGAGGCATTCAGTCGAGAGTGGTGAATTCGGCACAAAATTTTCATCAAACCCGAACTGAATTTTTTTTTCATTAAACTGAACCGAATTTCTTAAGAAGGGACGGGTCAAGCAAAATAATAAAAACATTGTAATATTAACCAACTATATGTGTTATGATATGTATAAATAAGATAATACCATTATTACTATGCACCAACGCGGTCCTACGTGATCCTCGGAGTTATATCCCTGATATAACCCACCTCTATTTTTTTCCTGTGCTCACTCGATCACTCGCTCCTCCGAACAATATGTTCGGACAACAAAAGAAAACGCGATATGCCCGATAACAACATATTTCCCAACGAAGCATCGACACATCCGTTCACAGCCGATGCCCGACGCAGACTATTTGTTTTTCATAAACTTTCAATTTGTGCAACCACGTTCTACAAACTATTTTACTACTGGAACTAGATTTTCGCGTGTTTTCCTGCCGCTTAGGCAGTGCTGCAAATAGTCGCCACAAGCTGCTCTGTTATTGGCACAGCTACTTTCAGCTTATGAGAGTAATCCTGGGCAACTCCGATGTCTCGTCGAAGCTCAATGTTTGGTCGTGGCGTCCGACTTCGATGTGTGTTGTACACCGTTGATAGTTTTGATCGCTTACGTACTGCAACTATGTAGTGGTCCAATTTTATGTTCGCACCGAGAAGTGCGACTCAATCTGAAATGTAGCAATTTTTTACAATCCGCTGTTTAGAGATACGCGCATGCTTAGTAGATAGAAAGAAGATTGACGATGATTTTCAGGATTTATTGCAAAACGATGTAAGGCGATGCAAGGAGAAGTAATTAGATGCAGGAGATAAAGCAAGATTTTCTCAAAGATTGATTTACAAGCATTTACTACCCATTTAAAGGGTGTATTAGATAAAATTTGCACACACATATTTACTCACCAAAATTAAACCGATTATCGGATTTTCTTGAAATTTTCAGGGAATAAAAAACTGCTAATGAGTTATTTGTTTTATTTATTATGAATGCCCACACCTTCCTTTTCACTCCACCCGTCAAATTTTGCACAACTCATTTACCCAGTGTTTTTGTTGTTTTTACCCAAAACTTCAACTTTCTTTTTTACTGCCTTTTTTCAATAGTTTTGGGATGTTTACAAAGTTCCGTCTTTATAATTGCCCAAAACTTTTCAATTGGGTGAAGTCCCGGTGAATTTGGTGGGTTCATATCTCTTGGCACAAAATTGACTCCGTTGGCTCGGTACCAATCCAACACTTTTCGAGCGTAGAGGCAGGATGCTAGATCAGGCCAAAACAGAGTTGATCCTTTGTGCTTCCTTATGAATGGCAAGAGATGCTTCTTAGGGCACTCTTCCGTGTAAATCGCACCGTTAATTGTTCCGGAAGTGGTGAAGGAAGCGTTTATTTCACCACATCTGCAACTCGCCTGCCAGATCAGAAACTTCTATGCAGGAACTTCTATTCTTCTTTCGAACATTCTCCGGAATATCGAAGTTAGACTTGGCAATGAAATATTCTTGCAAAGGAAATTGACGAAAGTCGGCATTGACGTAAGTTTCGTCATCCATCACGATGCAACACGATTTGGTGACCAATTTCGTGTAAAGTTTCCGGGCGTGAGTTTTCGCAGTGATTTTTGCTTTTTATTCCGATTTGGGGCTTTTTGCACCTTGTAATCATGTAATCGAGCACGCTGCTTGGTTTCCTGCACAAAACCGACTGACACCTTGGACTTTTTAGCGACATCTCGAATTGACATGTTTGGTCGGTTCTTGAACTGTTGCACCACTTTCCTGGCCATTTTACTGTCTATTGGACCCCTTTTACGGCCACTACCTTGCTTTCTTCGGGCACTCAGATGCTTCTTGAACGTTTTTACTAATCGAGACGCAGTTGTATTTGCAATTCTAAGTTTTTTAGAGATTCATCGGTGGGACGACTCTAGATTTTGATTGAAAGCGCACAACAAATTTTCACGGACAATTTCTTGTTTCGACGACATGCCCAACAAAACATTGCATGTTGAATAATAGCTTGTTCAACCAAATATTATTTTCTTAAGCTCAATCAATTCAAATTGTTTGTTGGGTGACTGGAACTACTGTACGAATAACTATGAACCTTGACAACTGTAAACAATACACTATGAACAAGATTTGCATAAATTTTCAGATTTTTTACTCATACTGCTCAAAAGCTACAGAACATTTTTGGTGTGCCATTTTTATCGAATACACCCTCTATGAAGTGAAAGATATGATAAAGGGAACGCTAATTTCGCGAGCACACAAATCGTCTGCCAAATTAGGAATTTCATTGCAATTTTTATCTTTCGAACACCCCACCCAAAAAACCCCTTCTCATACACATTTACCCTTTCACCCACCCCCCCCCCCCCGCCCCACCCCTTCCCCCCCCCCACCCCCCCCCCCCACCCCCACCACACCCCCCCCCCCCACCCAACACTCCCATCCAAACAACACCCAATAGCGCTAAAAAACCAAAACCCCACAGAAAAAAAAAATTCCAACCAACCCACTATCTTCTAAATTTCAGGAAAATCCGACTTAAAATAAATTTTTGGCGAACACTTTTGCCTGGTGCATTTTTTTGCGAGTACAGGCCTTATTCCTATCCGGGTAGTTGGCGGAAGTTCACCCTAATGTAGGTTTCATCATCCATCACGATGCAAAGCGAATTGGTGAGCAAGTGCGTGTAGAGTTTCCGAACACGGACTTTAGGGGACAACCCAGGATTTTGCATGTGAGTGAACAAAATACTTTCGCAAACGGTTCACTCTAAAGAGAAACTAGGCAAAATTTGGATAATTTCGGTCAAGTGTGGGAAAATTAATCAAGTTTGGAACCGTCGCTTTCATTAACGACTCACCCTCTAGGTATTTGAATACTATGGCAACAAAAACAAAACCAATCAAATGATATAATCTCATAATAAGCGTTGCTACCAGATAAAAAAAAACAACCTCGAAAACTCAGAACGCATCGCCAAACCACTTATTCCACTTTATTATCCCCAACATTAAAAATAATTACGGAGCATCCATTAAAATAACTTAACTGCTTTCCCAGCTTAATCGAATTTAATTATTTCATTACGTTTGACCGATCGGAAAACAACGGGAAAAATCCATTACCGGAATAAAAAAACAACACTCAACATCTCGAGTAGAATCCAATTTCCTATGGTGTGTGTGTTCGTTCGTACGCAACTGGAGTGTTTATATTTAAACAGCCTTTTTACATGAGCTGTCCTCAATGCCTGCATTCGATAACATTCTGAAGCGAACGTTTTTTTGTTTATTCAAATGATTTTATTCGATTCAACATCAAAGGTGCAGTATGCAAACGTAGAACCAAAATCTCAATTATTCACTCCGATACTAGATACACCCATATGTAGCGTCAATGGTGGCATAATTACCATTTCGGTCGGATAGCGTGTCATGTATGTGCATGGAAGTTGGTTTGTTGGCGCACTGCAAATACGGAACTTCATTACTTCAGGTCTGATGAAACACTTGGATGCAACGGGTAAAAAAAGTAGACCATCCTGCACTTTTTTATTTGTGGTTCTCGTCAGTCCTGTGCAGCATGTGACGGACGCAAAAATCTCGGATAAAAACTCATTTAAAATTCCATCAACTAAATCTGACTATGCAAAAGCGGAAAGTTGGCTGGTTTAACGGAATTTGGGGAAATGGGAGTAAGAGGTTGGGTAAAGATCAACAAACTCAAACTCGCTATTCCTGGTTTCGGCAAGGTTGGAGGGTTTTGAGGAAAATCCTCGTACAGGTGCTGGAAAACGGTTTTGTTGATGACAGATTCGGTGTTTTGGCTGTGCTCTGGGAGGCAGGGACGGCGGGACGCACCTATTCAACCGACGAACCAACAGAGCAAACTTCCCAAAATCAGTGAAGTAGATACAAATTGGTGTGTATAAAATGCATAAATAATGAACGGTCTTTGTTTTGAGCTTGCATCACCCTTACGCTGCTCAGCGGATTCGTCTTGGCTCTGGCCAATGGGGGCTAGTTGCTTTTCGTCATTTCGAAACCTTGTAGAAGGTGGACCTATGGATTATTAGATGTGGTGATGATCATAGTAACACTTGACTTTGTGATGTGGTTAATTTTCGTGAATAAAAAAAACAGTATAAGCACGCATTATAGTAAGAATAACATGTCATGTAATTCATGCCCCATGCAATTTGATACATTATGGACAGTCTCAACCCGAAGCACTAATTAATAACCACAGCATCCCTACCGTCCACATATCCACCAACAAGAAACTTGACATTAACCCCCCCTCTCGTTGCCCAATTCTCTTCGGCTGATGGAAAATTCTATTCTTCAAAAACGAAAGGAATGAGCACTGCGGTAAAATCAAGTCACGTAATATTTGAAGAGAGTTTGCACTTAATTTAAATTTAAACTAGGCAAATTTAATTCTGCTCTGCACATAACAAGCACATATACACACACACACATGTTCTATGTTTTGCTTGCTCATTCTCAGCATGTTGTTTGAACTGGCTTCCACATGGTTCACCTATATTTGCGGTGTTTACGAACGTCCCTCCGGTGCACTTGGACCGGGGACAATCAAATACTCGTCGTAGTCCACAACACCAAGCTGCTCTCGGCCCACTTCCAGGACTAGGAGCTTCTCTATGATGGTACGCATTTTGAATCCCACTCCATCCACTGACACGTAGCTGTGTTCCACATGATCGACCAGGTGCCTTAGTAGATCTATCGAATAAAGACGTGCCTTGACGAAGCGTTCTGGGTTGTCAACGAGCGCTGTAGCGTGATCCATGGGGAAAAAGAGCTGCTCGGAAATATGCGTTAATCCACAACTGGTAACCATATTTTCCAGGTATCGCTCCAGGAATCGTACTTTGGCAATGTCTTGAGAATGTTCGCACTTCGAAATACAATAATTTTCGGACTCATAAAATAGTTTCTCTGGAACGAACAATGCTGTTAATGATTTCCACTGCAATTAAAGCCTCATCCTAACAAACTTACTATCGACGAAAACATACTTCCACGGCGACCATTTGATCTCCTGGGCTTTGACCTTTACGATGCGATATTTGATGGTATCACCAAGCTTCACTAGCACTTTGTCATCTTGAATTAAGAATTTCCCATCCACAGGACGGCTTACATTCCTACACAAGTCACAGTAGGACTCGTCTCCGGTTGGATTGATGTACAGTTCCACTCCAAAGCTGAGATATTTTGATTTATACCTGGTCCAAACTTGAATGCCGCTGGGTTCCAGAATTTGAATGTCTAGCTTGGTTTGTCGCGAAAATACGAGCCATTCGGGCAGTGGTGCAATGTTTTGTTGTTGATCCTGTTGTTGTGCATTTAAAACTTGAACCAAGGACAGTACGGTTGCGAAGAGAATTGAAGCCAACCGTGTGGCGAGCATTGTTTTGAACTGATTTGAACGGGATGATACGGCGAAATGATGCTGGCTGGAAAGTAAATAAATGTATGGGACGCGGCAAGCATACGTGCATGTTTGAAGTGTGTATGTGTACATGTATATGTTCAATAAACGATCGACACAGAAATGAAAATAGAATTTCAGCCTTGTATTGCAATGCGATAATTTTTCTGATTTTCAAATAGAAGCCACAAATGGCCGTTTGAATGACAGTTTTACCTCATTACCTACAATTAAAATTGAACTATTGAGCCTCCCAAATAAACGAACTAAGGTGTGGCCCAGTTAGAATTGGAACATAGACTATTGCGCATATTTCGGATATACATTAACAAAATAGAATTCTGTTTTAACTAAAATGTTCGACTTTATGCGAACTTTGAGGGAAAATACAAAAAAAAAAAAATAATCATCTCGATTTCGAAGAAATTTGCGGACTTTTCCCGGAATACGTTTCATCAACCGGCGCACATTATTCTCATCCATCGTTTTGGCAATCTTATTCCACTTGGTTCTCAATTCATTGATGCTTTTGACGACACTGCCATTCACCTTCAGCTTCCTCTTCATAATAGCCCAAAATCTCTCTATCGGTCTGAGCTGGGGACAGTTTGGTGGGTTGAGTTCTTTCGGTATAAACTGAATCCCGTTGGTTTCATACCACTGTAGCACTGTTTTACTGTAATGACAGCTTGCAAGATCTGGCCAAAACATGACAGGTTCATTGTGGGATCTGATGAATGGCAATATTCGCTTTTGGAGACATTCCGTTCTGTACAGCTCTGAATTAAATGTCTTATCAGTGATGAAAACCTTGGTCTTCCTACCGCAGCTACAGATGCCTTGCCAAATCATGAAATTACGTGTAAATTTATCTGCAAACACAAACTTGAATTTGGCAGGAACATCTCCCCGAGACGTAGCCAAGTAAAATTTTTGTACCGGTAGCTGTTTGAAATCGGCCTTTACATAGGTTTCATCATCCATGAGGAGGCAGCCATTTAATTTTGTCAACACCTGACCATACAGTTTTCTGGCACGGAATTTGGCCACATTGTTCTGCTTTTGATCCCTATTTGGTTATCTACAGGCACGGTATGACATGAAGCCTTCCCGGAGACGAATCCGTTGAACGGTACTGCGTGCGGCGCGGAACTTTTTGGCCAAATCGCGGTCTGAGATGTTGGGATTTGCCTTAATGTTCTTGATGACTTTGTTCCGCAGTTGACGATTGACAGTACCCGCCCGACGCTTGCTCTGAGGCTTGCGATCCGTCAACAAAATTTCTCTGTACTTTTTCAAAACACGCCACACGGTATTTCGGGGAAAACCCAACACTTTAGCAAGTTTTGGCCCAGACCACGAAGGGTTTTCCAAATGATTGCGCACAATTATTTTTCTTTTTTCTTCTTCAATTTTGTTTTTCTCTGAAACACGTTCGAACTGCACCACGAAAAAAAAAACTTCTGATGTTGTTATTGTTATAGGGAACACATAAGATGTCATAGTTTACAAATCCGACCACTAGGGTCGCTGTAAGAATCAAAAATGTTTGTTCCAATACTAAATGGGCCACACCTTAGATAAAAAATATGGAATTTGAAATTGTTATCACTATCTACACATGAAAGTTCAAAGTACAGTCGGGTCTCCTCTAGTACGATGAGTGGTACCATCAATCCACTCTTATTTCTCAACTGTTTTGCAACGAATTGCGCTAATTTATAGTAGGTTTATTGTAGTCCTTAACTAGGGTAACTGGATGTTATGTCAGCCACCTTCTTCATTCGGCCGTTTGTATCAAATATGAAATAAATTCAGCAACAAGCGATAAAATCATTTTCCCATACTCGCTTCATTGGAAGACCAGGGCTGCAAAGAAATACGATTCTAACTTTTCCACCGTGCGTAACACTCTTTCAAGAGAAGGATATGAGTCTTTTTGTGCCAGTAAACATCCGAATCGCTCCCTGAAACAAAATTTAGTGGCCAAAAAGCGAGCACGATTACTATACGAACGAGTTTTGACGAAATTTGATGGCTGTATTTTAATGGATGACGAAACATATGTCAAAATGGATTATAAACAAATCCCCGGACGAAAATTTTACCTGGCAACGGGTCTTGGGGATGTCCCTTTCAGGTATAAATTTGTTTTTGCTGATAAGTTTGCTCGGAAACTAATGCTTTGGCAAGGAATCTTCAGTTGTGGCCTTAAAACCAACGTTTTCATCACATCTCACATAATGACGTCAAAGGTTTACATTAAAGAGTGTCTGAAAAAGCGGATTTTACCGTTTATTCGGCAACAAAAGACCAACGTTAGGTTTTGGCCGGATCTAGCTAGCTGCCACTACTCTAAGGAGGTACTAGAATGGTATGCTGCAAATAATGTTAATTTTGTCATTTTTGAGATTAATCCTCCGAATTGCCCTGAGTTCAGACCGATCGAAAAATATTGAGCAATTGTTAAGCGAAAACTTCGAGGATGTGGTAAAGAAGTGACAAATGCACAACAAATGCGTTTAAAGTGGTATAAGTTCGCCGGTACAGTGTCATCAGCGACTGTGCAGATCATGATGGCATCGATCACAAGTAAAGTGCGACAGTTCGTTCGAAACGGTCAAATGTAATAACTTGTTATATCTAATTTGAAAGCTGAATAAATATCCTTTTGTTTGAAATTTTGATCAACCGTGTATGTTGTTTAATTCTTGAGTTATGATCACTTGAATGCGTCCAAATTTACTTTGAATCGGGCTTTATATTGTAAAATGTGTGTATTGCGTAGAATTGCAATGGAAATGTTTTTGTAACTGGTTATATGTTTCTCAAATGGTTTATCCAAATCGAAACCGAATTAATACAGCCAGGGCGGAATTAAGGATTGTGGGGGCCCTGGGCTGGAGCGGATGTTACCCCCCCCCCCCCCCGGAGCTACAAAAGCGATGAGCAAAAAAAAAAAAACAGTACTTGGGCAATGTGAAAAATTAAATTAATGTGTAGCAACAAAAAAAAAATGGGGGTTTTTATGGGGCCCGGGACCATGCCCTCCTTCACTCCCTCCCCCACCCTACATTCGGCCCTGAATACAGTACCTTTGTAGTAGGAATTCTAATGTTTTGAATTGATATGGCCGATCGATCATATGTGAAAATCCTTCAGGTGTTTCAAAGTAGATTAACTTCAATTCAAATCGATAAAATCATGTTCACATCATGTTAAGAATGAACATGAGCATGAGCATGATTGACCGCCCGAGGTTGCTACTTTTGCTACGTTAATACCAGATCAGCAGCTATTAAAAAGAGAACCAACCAACCGGACCCGCCCGAATGCAGGTCAAATGAGGAAAAGGTAGGAAGTATTTTTGACGTAATACTCGCTGAATTGCCGAAGTACTACGCTCCGATGGTGATGGACTTGGAAGCGTCTGGACAGGCGCTGAAGGTGGATGCAGTGAAATTTGAAATTCGGCAGGACGTCAAAAGTTAGCATGGACCACGAAGCAGTAGTGACAAAGGGGTATTCTACAGCGGCGGAGAACAGCAGCAGCAACGCCGCGGAGGCGCTTCTTAAGAAGCAAAAGAACGGATCGTACGACAATTGCCATAAAGTTGGCCATTACGCTGTGAATAAGCCCGGTTCATAGAAAAGCAGGAATGGGCGTGCAATGTGTCCAGTGATTGCGGAAAAAGGGTTGGTTTCCGTTACGGCTGAAAGTGGTTTGTATGGACTGAATTGCCAAGAGCAAAAGACATACGTGTGCGGTGCTCTCGAGCTGAGGCATCGACCTAAACGTGTATCATTTGGAGCAAGTGCTCAGATGGCCAACGGGGTTTCGATGAAGAAGTGGAGAAGGGCTTTGTTGCATGTCTCCAAGGAAAACATGCTCGTGACGAATTCGAGGGTCATGGAGCGTTTGGAGTTCGTCTATACATGTGCGAACCATACCATTTGAAGTATCATCGTTAGGAGTAAGTCCATACTTTGCTATCGACATCGATGATGGTGTCTTATAAAATAATATCTTTTATTGAAATTTATCTTTGTTATTTGGAATGACCTATTCTGTTTTCAGCTTTTGCAGGATTAGTAGAATATTAATACATATCAATTTTTTATTTTTTTCAGTAACGATCCAGTGGTTGTCAGATAAATTTTTACATACGCATATTATTTTCTCGTATTGATTTACTGTAGCCGCTTTTTACATGGTCAAGTAATTTAAATTGTGTCTTAGAATTCCAATGTACATCATTCAAGTTTGAAATTTGTGTTTATTTTGTTTTTTATGATACATTAATTTTATGTGTGAGACCAGTAAGGCTTTGTAAAGAACGAGTATAGTATATGTATTTTTGTTTTTGATTCATTTTTTTATTTGATCAGCTTATTAAAGCATATGAGTCCTACACGAATAACAAGCAGTGAAAGATGAGTTTGAATGTTTTATTCTTTGAATAAATATATGATACAACATAGAGACTGGTATGCTTTTATGGTAAGTTATTTAAATTTTAAACAACTATTTTATTCCGAACAGTAGAAATTTGCAATATCTCAGCACATTCACAAGCACAAATAAAATGTAAAATAAATTTGTTAATTGAATCTTAGCTTCAAGGTAACCATGAAATTTTTTATATTGTGTATCTTAACATTTTTTATAAATCACCATTTATTACTAAAAATTTCCACTTTTTCTATAACAACTATATAACTGGGATTGAGGGGAGCCTAGGGCAGTCGAAAGATCTGTTGACTGGAAAAATGTAATCCACTGCTACATATTAGGCTGAGTTAAGGGTATGTTTTGTTGCAGGACAGCTGAGAAATCAGGGTGGGTGAATGGTACTACCTACCGTATTATTGAAGACCTGACTGAAGTCAAGAAAAAAAAATGGATTCAATGATCTCGCATCATAGATTCAGTCAAAATGTCAAAAAAAGAAAAAAAATTCATCATGCATTTTTTTTTTCCATACAGAACGAAACGTCAGCCATGTAGTTTCGATCCGAATTTCCAGACTTTGCGAGTGAAAACTTGCCCGAATTTCCAGAGAACTTTGTGGTGAAAACTTGCCTACAGAAATGATCCTGGGAAGCACAGTCTTATAGTAGAACTTTAATTGATCATGTTTGTTGTAATTTTGATTCTGTTTGTTCAGTTGTCGATACTGATTTGAAAATAAGCGATCATGATACAGTAGATATTAACGTAATTGAGAATAGCTTAAATAATAGCTATGCTTTTGTGAAATTGAAGTGCTGGAGAAAATATTCAAAGCAGGTTGTTTCTAACCTTGTTGAAAGAAGCGAGGATTTTCCAATCGCGATCGATAGTTTAGATGAGTCTGCAGCTGTTCTTACAAATACTTTGAAAACGTGTACCAATCAACTAGTTGAACAAAAATTTCTTTCTATGTAGAACTCGAACAGCTGGTACAATTTGGATTTTTTGCATCTTAAACGAAAGAGTTTGTAGATCTTATAGTGATAATCATTGAAAAAAGTACACAATCGCATGGAATACATATTCGTTATCCATAAAAACAAAACTCGTTGTGAATATATTCAGAGGAAAATTTATCAGCATCAAAACAATAGCAAAGAGATATGGAACATTTTGAAATCTTTATTAAAACCTAGCAATTGCAAAGCGCGATCCATTTTGACGGCACAATAGAACAGTCTGAAAAAGCAATTGCATCTAAGTTTATTGATTATTTCGTCAATAGTGTTTCATTGATCAATCATTCTATTGAATTGGTCGATGAACCTGTTGAAATAAAGGATGGAACGGTCAAAACTTGGTCGATCTAATTACGACGTAGTTTTTTTTAATCGTGCATTTAAAAAACTTGAACACCCCTCATTTTGTAGGTTTATGCCTACGGAATGTTGACTCTATTTAGTTTTTGCCATTTTCTATTCATTTGTCAAAATGGCGTTGAAGCAAGAAGTGCAGCGTATTAAAATTTTGCACGCGCATTAGCAAAATCCAAATTATTCCCACGCCGACTTGGCAAAATCACTTAATATTGCCGAATCAACAGTGACAAACGTTATCAACGTTTTCGGAAAACGTCTGTCGACTGCCAGAAAGCCGGGATTAGGAGGATACCGAAACCAGGAAGCCACAGTGAGCGGAAGAAAAGTGGCCAGCATTTTCAAACGCAATCCCAAGCATGCCATCAGAGATATCGGAAACAAATTGGGAAAGTCCAACACACCAGTGCAAAGAGCAAAGAAACGAACTGGACTGTCAACATATAAGGTTACAGTGACACCAAACTGAGATGATAAGCCGTTGTGTATGGCCAAAGGAAGAGCGCGAAAGTTGTACACGAGTCTGTTGACCAAGTTTGATTGCGTCGTAATGGACGGTGAAACATACGTCAAGGCTGATTTCAAGCAGCAGAAAAAAAATTCAAAATTCCCGAAAAAATACTTGGTTTGGCAGGCGATTTGCACCTGTGGTCTAAAAAGTGAAAGTTTTGTGCACTGCACTGTCAACCAAGATATTTATGTAAAGGAATGCTTGTAAAAACGCTTATTGCCTTTCTTTGAAGAAACATAGTTGTTCCTTGCTGTTTTGGCCAGACCTCGCCACCACGAAAATGCTCAGGAATGGTATACGGCCAATAGTGTGCTAATTGTACCCAAGGAGAAAAACCCTCCAAACTCGTCGGAACTGCGCCCAATCGAAAAATATTGGGCAATCGTAAAGAGAAACCTCAAGAGAACTCAAAAAACAGTTAGAAATGAAAAACAGTTCAAGGCAAATTGGCGTGCACCACAAAATAAGGTGGATATAGTAGAGCAACACAACATGATAGGAGGGAAAAAAAAAAAAGCCCGCCACGCCCCATTTGGAAAAAAAACACCCCCAAAAAAATATTTTTTTTTTTTTTGATTAATTTCCAAAAAAAAAAAAAATAAATACCCTAAAAAACACACAGATAAAAAAAAAAAAAAAAAAAACAAACAGTAGAAAAAATCCACAAGAAAATCACTTAACTTTCATGTGATTCAGGAAGTGGAAAATGCTTTGCAAAATGAAGTGAATCTTATGTGTCCAGTGAAATGTAAATGATTAGTCAAATTGATTTTTTTTCTATGTGATAAATATTGGACTCGGAAAAAATGCGACACTTTGGTTTGGGTGTAACTTTTTATCGCGTGGGTAAAAATTAATGAAATTTTGGGTAATACTAGTGTTATGTTTATGTGTGCAAAATTTTATTGCGATCTGTCAAGTAGTTTTCAAGATGCATTCGAAACAAGAAGAGCTACGCCAGCAAATCTTGGGCGCGGTGATCGATAATCCTGGTCAGTCGCACAGATGGATCGGCAAAAGGCTTGGAATCCACCATTCCACCGTGTTCCGCGTTGTGAAGATGTTCCAGGAGACGACTACCATCGAGCGGCTGGAAGCGGCCGAAAACCGAAAACGGAATACCCAGAGAAGGCGCGGAAGATAAGGCTGTACTTTAAGAATAACCCGAACCTTTCCACCCGAGACGTGGCCAAAAAGGTCAATTCGTCGAAGTGGTTTGTCCAGCAGACCATGAAGCGGGCTGGGCTACGTGTTTTTAAGGCCAGGAAGGCGCCAAACCGGACTGACAAGCAAGATACGGTGGCCAAATTGCGTGCGCGGAAGCTGTACCGTGAGTGGCTGGTCAAGCCAGGCTGTCTCGTCATGGACGACGAGACATATATCAAGGCGAACACCAAACAAATCTCCGGCCTCGAGTTTTTTGTCGGTACGTCCCGCATGGAGGTTCCGGAAAAGTTCCGCAAGAGAAAGATGGACAAATTCGCGAAGAAATACCTGTTGGGGCAGGCGATCTGCGAGTGCGGATGGAACAGCAAGCCGTTCGTTACAACCGGCACCATAAACGGGCAGATTTATCGAGAGGAATGCTTGCAGAAGCGCTTGCTGCCCTTCCTCCGCTCTCGCCGTGGTCCCACGCTGTTCTGGCCGGATCTCGCTTCGTGCCATTACGCCAAGCCTGTAATGGATTGGTACGAAGCGAAGGGCGTTAATGTGGTCCCGAAGGAGGCGAACCCGCCAATTACACCAGAACTTCGTCCGATCGAAAAGTTTTGGGCGATAATGAAGAAGAAGTTGAAGAAAAGCGGAAAAACATTCAAAACCAATGAAGCTTTGAAGAAAAACTGGGAGAAATTGTGTAAGGAAGATGGACAAAGCCTCGCCCAAGATCTCATGAGCAGTGTTAAGAGAAATGTACGAGCATTCAGCTTGGGAGAGGAAATTCAATAAATAATTTATGCCAAAAAATAGTTAATATATAGTTATTTAATCCCTGAAAATTTGAGAAGTATCCGATTTAAAATGAATTTTTGGTGATCATTTTTGTGTGTCCCTTTTTTCCGAGTCCAGTCTTTATAAATAAAATTATTTTATTTTTATAAAAAAAAATTATAAATTTTTTCTTCTATAAATAAGAAAAAAAATTTTTTTTTAGTTTAAATATATATAAAAATTTTCCCGCCCACAAACAATAAACAAACGAACAAAAAAAAGGGGGAAAAAAAAAAAATAAAAAGATAAGAATATATTAGTTTTTTTCATTTTGTTCATTTTTTTTTTATTTTTTTAATTAATTTATTTTTTTTTATTTTGGTGTGGGATACCCCCCCCCCTTTTGGGGGGGGGGGGCTCTCATACAAATGAAACACAAATTTCTGCAAAACTCGAGAACTAACCAAGTAAATGGAACCAAAGTTGGCACGTGAGGGTTTTAAGAGGCAGCATTTTTTTCTATGGTGGTTCAAGACTCCTCGCTCTTCTAGAAGGTAGGAGGGGGCTTTCATATAAATGAAACATAAATTTCTGCATAACTCGAGAACTAATCAAGCAAATGGAACCAAATTTGCCATAAGGGATTGTTTGGAGGCGAGAAATGTTTCTATGGTGGTTTGATAGCTCTACTCTCCTCTGGAAGGGGGGGGGGGGGGCTCTCATTCAAATGAAATACAATATTTGGCAAAACTCGAAAACTAATCAAGCAAATGGAACCAAATTTGGCACCTGAGGGGTTTTGGATGCAGGATTTTTTCTATGGTGATTCAAGACTCCTCCCTCTTTTGGAAGGGAGGGGGGGGGTTTCCTAACAAATGAAACAGAAATTTTGGCATAACTCGAGAAATAATCAAGCAAATGTAACTAAACTTCGCATGTGGGGGTGTTTGGAGGCAAGACAAGTTTCTATGGTGGAAGGGGGGCGGTTCTCATACAAATGAAACTCAAATTTCAACCAAAGTTACAGCATATCCAACAGCAATCCAGGTTTTTGAAGAAATGAAAAAGACATAAAAGTTTTTTTTCAGATGAATATATTTGAGAATGGAATTACTTATGCGACTCACCGACGTAAACAAAAATTAAAGCAAAAACAAATTGACAAAATAAAACTTTATAATCGAAGTCACACACCAGCAAACGAAACTATTTTAACAAAACTTTTTCTGAAAAACAACCATAAATGCGCCAGTTCTATTAAATTATCATTCATTTAGTTGCACGCGTTGGAACGCTCGCACCGGGTTCAGCTAGTAGTACATATTTTAAGCGTATCTTGTTTAGGGTTGTATCATAAATTTGTATGGGAATTGTCAGCAAATTACTTAAGTAATCAAATCGTACTGTAGATTCTGATTTTATCTTATCTTAATAGAGTTAGTTAAACTTCCATGTTACGAAACATCTATGCTTGAAATAATTAGATAATTTCAGCAAATTCTACTCCGAATATTGGTCTTGGAACTAGAAGGAAACTCAGTTTTTGACACCGATTGAAGCATGTCTATTATAGTTGAAATTTTCTGCAATACTTTGTTATAGCTTTCGACCGATTCGGAAATAGTATCATTAACTATGAGCACATCTTTCTCACAGTGTAAATTATTCCAGGGATTGCGGGGCAAATCTCACTTGAAACATCAATTAAGACATACTCAAATATGTTTGCTTTTACTAATTTGTACCGCATGATTTCCAAAAACTGTACTTTCTTCCTCAAAGTTTCTTATTGAAGAAAACATTTTTTCATCGTAGGCAAGAAGGCAAATACATATAACGCATACACTTCACTTAAAAAAAAAACACTTTTGCGAGCGCATTAGTTCCAGTCGAGCACTCGACACTGAAGAAGTCTGTAAGTCGCAGACGAAATAGGCCTATCTGTCAAAAGATAAGCTATCTGTAGTGGAATTTAACGGAATTTGCTCGCGTTTACTAGCGTTAGTTTAAAAAAGTGTTCAGTTTTTAATTTTTTTTAAAAAGTGATCAAGTGAAGTGTTAATTTAATTTAAATTTTCCCAGTTTTTCAATTATAACGCATGGCTGATTGTATATTTTACATAGATTGATAAAATTATGTAAAAACATATTATTTACATGTTTTCCGTTTTTGACAATAAGTGGTACGTTTATATCCCATTTGGTCAGCCTATGAGTCGTTG
Organism: Aedes koreicus; assembly: GCA_024533555.2. Lineage (NCBI taxonomy): Eukaryota > Metazoa > Arthropoda > Insecta > Diptera > Culicidae > Aedes > Aedes koreicus. The sequence continues at coordinate 620,506 of JAHHFK020004889.1, read as the reverse complement.
TTATTGTTCAAGTATTTTCCAGGGATTTTTCATCATTCAACAGTGCCATAATCTTGAAAAAACTGTTACAAACGATACCGCTGCGCGTGCTTGCAGGATTAAAAAGAGAGTATACTTTTGAACTATTTCACAATATGCGCTGAGTCAGAACAGCTGTTCTAGAAATATAATGCATTTGTATGAATGATAATCCGAATACGTGTTTATTTCATAAGGACAATCACAGGCACTGCGATCATCGATGACAGCTTACCACGTACATTCTGTTTACACAACGCACAGTTTGTCTGGCTCGCATAAAATGTTCTTGGAATTGATAAGATTTACAGCTTTCCCGGTGAATCACCGTCATATTAAAAGCACCGCTAAGGATAAGGCTAAAGTATATTATTAAATTAATAAAAGAAAACGTATGAGTAACGCTTACTGTAATGCGCATTTTAACAAGACATGACCAGTCTTGATGGCTCCCAAATAAAGCCTGCTGATGACGTAGCACGTGTGTACTCATCATATACTACTGCGTTCGCATAGACATAGACTCAAATTGACCTATTGATCTTCCAGTATAATTCAAACACACCAAACATTGATAGCATTTCGAATTGATTCTATGTATAAAAGAAAGCTCGGTGCTCTTCGATTGTAGAGTTATTCTTAATTGAAAGTCGGTTGTGAGTAGTGAGAATATTCAGTTTGTTGAAGATGTATATTAAATTGATCGCATTTTTCGGATGTCTTATGGCCCTCAGCCAGGTTTCTGGACATCGCGGAGGTAGTCATCATCATGGCCACCATCGCGGTGGTGGTCATCATGGTCGGCATCACAGGCATCACCATGCGCCTTTCGTGAACTTTGAAGTGCACGAACCGAAAGGATTGACAGTTTCCATGGTTCAACGGTCTCCAAATAGTACATTATTTGGAATTGAGCTGTTCATTAACCAGGATCCAATGCATTCTAATCAAACACATTGCGATGTTTGCCAGAATACTACTACTATTACCTATGGAAAGTTCATCGTGGAAGACGACGTAGTTGTCATCAAAAAGGGAGACGTCTTGTTCTACCACGTTTTACTGGGCGATAGTACGAATGCAACCCGTTTGCATCTGCAGCGATTGTGGGTTACTGGTAAGAGTTGATTTCTTGCAAAATGTGTATGTTGGTCATTAATAAAGTTGACAATGATTTCAGATTCTATCATCAACAAGTGCAACTGTGAGACGGCATCACAGGTTCCAGATATTGATGTCAGATTTGGACAACCTACAGGAAAACCGAATCAGGGACCAACTTTTGGAGTAAAACCAGATCATTCAGACGGGTCAACTGAATTCCCCTTCGAATTTGATGAGTCGGGTAATACTCAACTGAATAAATTGTACCCCTATGAAAATGTTCTATTCGAGTGCGAAGTGGATCCCGTGACAAATTTGTGCCGCACGGCCAATAGCGAAAAACTTACTCATCCCGATGGTGATCTCGTGCGGGAAGTGGAAATACTGGAAGCCATTGTGGAGAAGTTGAAGAAATCGTGTGGATCTCGTGGCACCACCAATATAGTTCGGATGGAGAAGTTTGATTCCGACATCAGCAAAACCGATCAGTTGACGGACTACGTTAGATCATCGTTTTCGGTCAATCCGGAGATGCGACAGTTGGCCGATAGGATTCGTCGCGTCTTTCCGGAAAAAGGTTCATCGAGGGTCGTTCTCTTGGACATGGCAAGCTATGTGGATAAGCAGAAGGTCCTGTACCACGCCCAGACAAATAATCTGAAGCACATCAGTGATTACGATTCGAGACGATTTGAACGATCTGGCCGCAGGCATTGAATGCTTTAAATCAATTAATGGTCTTGTTAGCGCATTTGAAAATTTCAATAAAATATTGTGGACATTTCAATAAAATGGAAGTGTTAAAAACTTGTGATTTGGTGAATGCGTAATGCGTAAATGCGTAAAGTAAATAAAACATTCAACAGCTATCAGTTCAACTTTTTTTTTGTGATTTCTTGGATGTTTGTGATTTCTCTCTTTTTTGTAGCAGACACGTTGTTCTAGAAACTGAAAAGCACTGCTGTAGCACAAGTACAATGAAGAGCATCTTCCTAGTAATAAAAACAGTTTCTTTGTAGAATTGAAAGCAGTAAAATGCTGTAAATGCTGTCAGTGTATTTTGCATCAAACAGAATAAAGCTGAATTCGTCCCAATCACATGTTTCAATATTTTAGAGCTTATTGTAAAAGGCCAGCTATTAACGAATTTCAGTAGTAATAATTTGATCACGTCAGAACAATCTGGATATCGTGAAGGTCATTCTTGTGAAATAGCGTTAAATTTAGTGTTAGCAATTAAAAAAAAAAAAAAAAACGTTTGCGTTTCTTTGGATCTGGAACGTGCTTCTGAAATTAATTTTTGACCTTTTTTTTCTAATTAGAAACAAATGAGCGCTCTGGATTTTTGCATAGAGGTGGTTTAAAAGCTATTTGCGTGACAAAACTCAACGGACTGATTTGAATAATTCTGTGTCGAGCCCTGGAGAATAGCCTCAGCATACCACAAGGGAGTGTATTAGGGCCCATTTTATTCAATGACATGTGACGAGTCTTACGATTTTGTGATATTGATCTTTTTGCTGATAGTACCATGTTATTTATTGCTGCTTAATTTGAATGCAGATTTACGTTCTCTTAGTAAATGGTTTAAGTGCAAACATTAGAAATTGTGCATAAACTTAATTCATGGTAATTTCATTGAATCGAGTAATTGAAGAGGATTAAAAAAAAAGGCATATCGTTTACCTTAAAACAAAAAGATTCTCCCCCAAACATCAAACACACAATTTTCCCTCCCTCCCTCCTTTTTTTTACCCCAACAAGAAAAACAATTTTTAACCCCCCCTTTTTACACATCTCGCAAAATTCACTTTTAAAAAGGATCCTAATCGACATCACCTTTAAATCTTTTCCCTGGATATTCTATTAAATTTTATTCCAGGTTTTTTTTCCTTTGTAAGTTTCACTAGCATATATAAAGGGTGTCCACGATGAAATTGCCACACACAAAATTGATTCGCAAAATTGGAGTTTTCATCCGATTGCCATCAAATTTTCAGGGATTGAGAAATAACTATTAAACTTCATTTTACCATTTTACTCGTATTTTATTTACAGTCCATACGTAAATGCCCGCACCTTGGCCTTAACCTCGGCCATAAGATTCTGCACAACCTGTGAATCAACCGTTTTTTGCATGTAAACCCATACTTTCTTCAGTTCCTCGACTGTCTTCACTACCTTAGGTCGTTTAAGAAGGTGCTGCTTCATAATCGCCCAGTACTTCTCGATGGGGCGGAGCTCCGGAGTGTTGGGAGGGTTGAACATTTTCGGCACGAAATTGACCTTATTGTCCGCATACCACTTCAGCACGTCCTTGGAGTAGTGGCATGAGGCCAAATCCGGCCAGAAGATTGTTGGGACGTTGTGGGCCTTCAGGAGAGGAAGCAGCCGCTTCTGGAGGCACTCTTTTATGTACACCTGTCCGTTCATCGTGTCCTGGGTCACGAAAGGTGCACTCCGCTTCCCGCACGTGCAGATGGCTTGCCAAACCAGGAATTTCTTCGCAAATTTGGACATCTTCTGAGTGCGGACATGCTCCGGAACGCTGAACTTATCCTTGGCCGTGAAAAACAGGTTACCGGGGATCTGTTTGAAGTCGGCCTTCACATATGTTTCGTCGTCCATGATGCAGCATTCAACTTTCGTCAGCATGTTGAGGTACAACTTCCTGGCACGGGTTTTGGCGGACTTGTTCTGCTTCTCGTCGCGATTAGGGGCCTTTTGTACCTTGAACGTTCGAAGCCCAGCCTTAGTTTTGGCCTTCTGGACAAAACTTCGGCTTAGGTGCAGCTTCTTAGCCACATCCCGAACGGAGGCGTTCGGATTTCGGTTGAAGGCCCCAACTACGCGGTTGTGATTTATGGTGTTGTACGGAATACTTTTTCCTTCACTTCTGGGCTTCCGATCGGTGGTCAACCGTTCCTCGAACCGCTTAATCACTCGCGACACCGTGGAATTCGCGATTCCCAACGTTTTAGCGATGGAACGATGCGAGAGATCCTTGTTCTCGTGATGAATGCGCAAGATTTTATCACGCACGAGCTGTTCTTTCGACTCCATTTCCGCGAGTTTTGATCACAGGACTTTAAAACTTGCAGGATGTAAATAATGCACTATGAACTAAATCCACCCAAATTTTCATTAAATTCTACCCAACGGTTAAAAAGTTAGAGCAATTTCATAGTGTGGCAATTTCATCGTGGACACCCTTTACTAGCGGAAGAACAGCAGAGGAGCAAAGAAAGGTTGCGCACGTACCTCGAAAATGCGGATCTTTCTCATCGTGCCATCAGCAGGAAGCTGGGAATAGTACATTCTACGGTGCCTCGTGTTTTAAATCGGTACCACGAATGTTTGACCATCGATCGGAATGAAAAAAGTGGCAAAAATGGATCTCCGTATAGTGTTAAGAATCACAAGCGGGTAGTTCAAGCTTTCAAGAGGAATCCCAACAGTTCAGTTGAGATGTGGCGAAGAAACCGAATCTAACCAAACTTTCGTGCAAGATGCGAAAAAACGTGAAGGACTAGACACGTATTAAGTCCACAAGGCGCCTAATCGCGATAAACGGCAGAATACGGTAGGTAAAACACGTGCACAGAAGCTCTACACCCAGATGTGGACGAAACCACATTGCCTCGTTATGGATGATGAGACGTATGTAAAAGCAGACTTCCGGCAGCTTCCGGGGCTCCAGTTTTTCACTGCTCATCATAAATTCGATGTCCCTGCCCAAGTAACATTGCTAAGACCATCCTGCTTTATTAAGTTTTATTAAAGTTTTATGAAAGCCACTTGAAATCAATTAGGTTTTATTATGGCACCAAGAGGTGACAATAGGCTCCATATTTTAGTCAGGTTTATGAGAATCTACACAGCTTGTTTACAACAATCTTAAAATCTTGTTTCTCAAATTCCTTTTACTCCTATCAAAGGTTTTATTTCGACTTTATGAACTCGTAAAATGCCGCTTTAGGACTCATTGATTTTATCTTATTATGGTCAGTTGAAAAAGCATTATAAAACCATTTTGCCTCCAGTAAATGCATTAAACGGCAAATTGGCATTGGAGGAAGTCACCATGAGACCAAATAGTTTTATAATAGTCCTGCGAAGAAAAAAAGGTTTTATGGCAAAACTGTGCTTTTTTTCAATCGCCATATTGAAATAGAAGAAATAATAGAAATGTGGAAAAATAAATGCATCAAATTTTCAATGGTATGCAAATAAACTGCAGATCGGAGACTAATTTCGGCATTCTTTTAGATAATCTCACCCAATTCCAAGCACTTTCCAGGAAATTCATGATCAATTTATGGAATATATTTATTTTAATTTGATTTATGTTGTTTTAAATTCGCATAATTTCCGAGGCGCATTAATTTTCAGCTCTTATCGTGCCAATATTCACCATAAAAATAATTGCGCATATAATTTGGAGCATAATACGCTGTAGAAAACACAATTTGTTTTGGATATTTTGCTATCAAACAAAATTTCCCGCAACACCAGACCTTTTTATTACTGCTAAATTAATCAGAAGAGCAGAGAATCGAACAAAGCAGAACAACAAAAACCATCCTCCATTTCACAGTGAAGTTTGACAGCTGTGGCCATCTGGTCACATTCTGGTTTTAATGGTTCTATGAAGGTTCTCAAGTGGTCATAACATCTTTCAGTAGAACAATTTCAAAATCTTTATGTTCTAATAAAGGTTTTATTAACTTGTTTTCACAACCGTCTATAGAGTGGGCCATTTTGTACAAATTTTGGCTTTAAAGAAGCATAGAGGAGGTGCTGGTAGACAAAACAGTTTTGAATGTAGTTTTATCAACAAAGCCGGGAGGAATGCTATACGGCTGAAATAAAACTAAAATTGTTACTTGGGTGAGGACGTTAGAAAGCAGAAGATGTCAAAGTTTGCCAAAAAATATATGATTTGGCAAGCAATTTGCTCGTGTCGAAAGCGAAGCACCCCATTCGTGACAACTGGAACGGTCAATGGGCAGATGTACCTAAAGGAATGCCTCCAAAAGCGTCTACTTCCTCTTCTGAGGTCACACGATGGTCCTACGATTTTCAATTTCGTGCCGAAGCATCACAACCCCCCGAACGCACCGGAACTGCGGCCAATTGAAAAGTACTGGGCCATCATGAAGCAGGCACTCCGGAAGCATCCTACGGAAGTGAAATCGGAGGAAGATATGAAGAAAAAATTAATTGCCACGCAAAAAAAAAGTTGGTCCAAATGTTGTACTGGACCTTATGAGTAGTGTAAAGAAGAAGGTTCGTGCATTTGGATATGGAATTGAAATTGAATAAAACAAACATGGGAAAATATTCATAACATGTTTTATTTTACTCTCTGAAAGTTTGAAGATGATTGGTTGATCGGGCGAATTTTGCCGAATATTTGTGTGTGTCGCAATTTGATTCCGTACACCCTTTAGTTATCATAATGAAATCAAATTTCTACATTAGTTTATTGTGTGTGCTTATTTTACGTCGGATAAATTTTGTGACGTTTGCGATTTTTGCCAACTATCAGAGACTGTACAGTCATTTCCGGTATACTTTACTAAGTTTATTTCCACTTCCTTATCATTTCCTTTGCGTCCTTTGTCTCCTCTTTACCCTACCGAAGTTCACGATCGGACGGAGGTCAGCACAGTTGTTTTTGGAAGCACTCAGTTTTGTAAACCGTTTATGGTGCCTTTGGTCACGATCGCTTCACTTCGTTTTCCACAAGTGCATATGGCCTACCAAATCAGGTACTTTGAAACGAATTTAAAGAGCTTCTTCCGTTTGAAATATTCCTGTCCCGGTAACTCCTGTCCTGGTGTCCTGGTAACTGCTTCTAATCCGATTTGATGCAGGTCTCTTTATCAATGACGCAGCACCCTTTCAAATGAGCAATCAGCGCTCCGGTTTTTTTGTCTAGCTCCTGGCTTGTGGTTCACTGTCATATACTCCTAAAACTATCGACTCACTCTTTAATTTACCGTTTGATGACCCGATATTTGTGCAATCGAATTGAAAGAGAAAATGTTACTCAGACATAACACTAGAAACGTGGACGATGTTAAGGGCTTCCGCTGAAGCATTCTCGACGGCAGCCATTACCTCAAAATTTAGAATTGATATAACTCAGAATCTGTACTAGATATTGAATATTTTATAACATCAGTTTGTATGCTTACTTGCTGTGAGCAATTTGATGGAGTTCGATTCGATGTTAATTCACTAACAATCGTGATTTTACAATTTGAAATACCGAGGTAAGTTTGCGAGAGAGAGATAAAAGAAAAGAAAAAATACATGGAGCAGCAATTCACCTTAAAAGGCCATATTTTTTGTACCGAGCTTCACCATATTCTTTTTTTTAAAGTTTAAATGTTTTCAATTTGATGCCTATACCCGTAGCAGCACCAGCAGATTTTAAGGGGTAATTTATTGCACACGTCAGATCGGCCAAACAGCAACTCTGCTATTTTTACTCTTGACCAAATTTGTACCTTGCCGAAGTACATCATCATCATCAGCATCATCATCATTTTCAAGTGCTGCATTAGAACATCGGAATTGTTTTATTGCAAATTAATAAAAATGTACACCAAAGAAGTGATTGCGAGTTTAATGCTTGCCTAGAAGACACGGAAAGAGATGGGCAAGGTGGTTTGCTGTAATTTGGCCAAAGCTTATTGCATCAAAAAGCCTATACAGGGTGGTCTTAAGCATCGGAAGTCAATAAGTGAAGGTCCGCGGTTTACACGGACGCCAAACGTGAACAAATTGGTCCGCGTAAAGATTTTTTGCCATCTGGTACGTTCTATCAGGAAACTTACCATGGAAGCTAACATTTTTGCAAAATCTATGCGAAAAATCATCAAAGAAGATTTCCAGAACTAGAGTGAAAATGTCACCTGTTTTCATTGATGCTGGTGTTAAAATACCGATGTGTATTTTGAAGAACAAAGTGCTTCCTTGGGCCAACTACAACAGGGTGGAGTGCCTGTCACACGTTAAATCTGACCCAACAATGGCAGATGGAGAACATGATGTTTTGGCGGAAATATTTGTGGCCCTCTTTGATTTGGGCCTACGTTGAAGCACAATCCTGAAAAACATCTCACCCTAATGTGAAGACTCTGAAGTCTGTCGGTCTGAGAATATCATTGATTATAAAGGAGGACACATACATCGTGTCCAATATATTCTCATACACTTTTTCTTTGCATTGGTGTCGTGCAACTACTCAACATGCTTCACGTATTTGTTGGTGTAGTTTTGCACTATGTTTATACAAAAGTTTTTAGGTTATGTCCGATTGTTTTCATTCGGTGTTTATCTTTTACCAGCGATGAAGGAGTTTCAAACTGTGGTGATAAAAACGTTGTTGAAAGGTGAGCGCCCGGGCGCCATTTTCAGAAATTTGAAAAACCTCGGAGTAAAGCAGGATTTTGTGTACCGAACCATCCAAAGGTACTGTGACACCTGATCGTTGGATGACCGGAAAATATCCGGTCGTACCCGTACGGTGCAGACTGCACGAGTTGTTAAAGTGGTCAGGGAACGGATTAGACGAAAATCACAGCGCTCTGTACGTAAAATGGCCGCAGATCTGAATGTTTCGAGATCGTCAATGCACAATATACTGCAAAATGACCTCGGATTCCAATCTTCCAAGAAACGAAAGGTTCACGGAGTTTCGGAACCTTCCAAGCAGAAACGACTCGAAAGAGCAAGTCTGCTTTTGTCGCGGCACGGTGGGGGAAGAATTTATCTTTTCCGACGAAAAGTTATTCGTCTTGCAACAATCCCACAATGTCCAGAACGACAGATTGTGGGCTCTCTCTTCGAGGTGCTGCGTCAGTGATGGTTTGGGGAGGAATTTGCAAGCGAGGCAAATTACCACTGGTTTTCATCGAAAAAGGCGTTAAAGTGAATGCCGTATATTATAAAACGGAAGTTTTGGAGAAAGTTGTCAAGCCATCTGTACAAGAGGTGTTTGGAGGTGATCACTATGTGTTTCAGCAGGACGGAGTGCCATTGCATACTGCAAATCTCGTTCAGGGCTGGTGCCGAGAAAATTTGACCGACTTTTTGGACAAGAATGAATGGCCTCCCAGTTCACCAGATCTGAATCCCTAGGATTTTTTCGTATGGTCATACATGCTGGCAAAGGTAAATGACCACAGGGCGTCTAATATGAACCAATTCAAAACCGTAGTCAAACGAATTTGGGACGAAATGCCGATGGAAGTCGTGCGTGCCGCCCGGGACGGTTTCGAAAAATGTCTGGAGCTGGTCGAGAAGGTTAAAGGTGGTGTTATTCCAAAACATATGCTGTAGTTGATCAGTATTATATTGCAATATAATGGGTAAAGTTATCAATAAAATCTGGATTATCGATTTGAAATAAATAGAGTTTTATTTTGTATAAGAATATATTGGACACGGTGTAAGTGAACTTGAAAATGTTGATATTATTCAAAGGGGGATTTGAAACACTCCGTATTTTATCCTGCCGCACCCTGTAAACCAAGTTTAATGTTTATATCATGATAAAATTAAGTTGACCGACTTGTCACGTTGTTTGACTGCTTCACGCTCCAGTTGTTCGAAATTACAAGTCCTATACAACAGGTACAGTTCGGAATTCAGAGGAACGGAAATGCTCTCTGGACCCCTCTGAAAATAATTTGAAATAGGTTGTTTAACATGGCACCTTAGTCGAGGCGCCCAGTGAAGTGGCGGAGGTGTGGTATCACTTACCATGTCAAAATATCGAGTCAAAGTCTTGTGGCGTGAGGTGAACGTCGACAAGCTGTTTTAACATGCTAAGGCCTGTACTCGAAAAAAAAATGCACCATTTTTATCCGTGTGTAACTTTTTTGTCCGTGGGTAAAAATTGATGAAAATCTGGGTATAACTAGTGGAGTGTATAAGGAGTATAAGGAGTGAATTGTTTGCATGTGTAACATTTCATAACAATCGGTACAGTGATTATTGAGATGTCGTCGAAACAAGAAGAAAATCGCCGGCGAATTTTGCGCGCCGTCATGGAAAATCCGACTGCGACCATGAGATGGATCGGAAGACAACTGGGAATCATCCATACAACTGTGTCTCGGGTGGTAAAATCTTTTAAGGAGTCCCAGACGACCGAGCGGCAGGCTGGAAGTGGAAGAAAAGCTGACCCTGTGAAGGCCCGGAAGGTGTTGGATTGTTTCAAGTGTAATCCGAACCTTTCGATTCGCGACGTGGCTCTGAAGGTAAAGTGTTCCGCCTGGTTCGTTCAGCAAACCATGAAACGAGCTGGGCTTCGTGTATTCAAGGTCCGCAAGGCACCGAACCGGCGTGATCAACAAAACACGGCGGCCAAATCCCGCGCAAGGAAGCTGTATCGAGAGTGGTTAACGAAACCGAAGATTTTGGGCTATAATGAAGGCCAAAGTTCGAAAATCGTTCAAGGTGTTTAAAAATGAGCTGGAGTTGAAGAAAGAATGGATGAAAGTGACCAAAAAGGTCGGCTTCACCATTGCACAAAATGTAATGAGGGGTCTTAAGGGAAAGGTGCGGGCTTTCAGCGATGGAAAGGAAATTGAATAAAGTAATTATGCCAAAACATAATCCATATGTATTATTCCATTCCTTGAAAGTTTTAAGAAAGTCCGACTTAAAATAAATGTTTGGCGAACACTTTTGTCTAGTGCATTTTTTTCGAGTAAAGGCCTTAGCAGATGCCGCACCTCCGCCACATCAGTAGGCACCTTGTCAATTGCTGTATTTGGTTTGACTTTTTCATTACCCGTAAGCCAACAATATAGCAAACAAAAATAATACTTTATTAACGTTTGCCTTTAAAAAAAAAGTTGCGGATCGATAAAAAAAGCGATAAAAATATCAAAACAATACAAATTTTCATTGATTTCTGTATTAATTCATGATTTCACAATTATGAATTCACTCCCTGTGGCCTTACGCCAGTTGGCCGGAACTTTGGCCATAGCCATAGAAGAAATGGATTTCGGCATATTTTTCTACTCTCTGGTCACATTATTGATCAGTTCCTTTTCGGTCTTCACCACGAAATGGTTCGGATGGATCCTTCGCTTCAGGTTCACCCAAAAAAATTTTATTGGGCGCAGCTGTGGCACGTTGAGGAGGCTCCATATCCTCCAGCGAGCGCTTCGCTCTATGTGCCGAGGTAGATCCGACTAGAACATGACACCGTCCTTCGGGTGGTCTTTCTTAATAAAGGCAATATAATTGTCAAGTTCGCCATAAATGGCGAGATGGGCACTTTTAAGGAAAAAAAGTTTTTCTAACAACAAATTTTTCATGTCCTATTTTTACGGTGTATCACGACAACTCGTTTTATTATTTGGTTCTTAAACCTTTTAGAAGCCAATTATATTTAATTACAATGACAATTTGAATATTTTAAGGGTCTTTGAATATTTGAAAAATCAAGGCTACCATTTGCACTTATTTTTTAAATTATAAATTTTTCTAAGCTTTAGTGATAATGCAATTAAATTAAATTAAATGATCCTGTTTATTAACAAAACTTTGAAGTATATTACAAGAAGGACAATATATTAGTAAACAAAAGCTTTATCATAATATCTGAAGTATTGATCCATGACTCAATAGCAGTTCAGTTGTTTGTATCAAAATTGCTAGATTTCATTAAACAAAATTCAATATATTGCTCAACAATTATGTTCATGTCAGATGGAGCAGCGGCCCATTATAAGAACAAAAAGAACTTTGTCAGCTTGTGCAATTTCAAGTCCAAGTATGGATTGGAAGCAGAATGGCACTTCGTTGCAACGTCTCATGGGTCTATTTGATGACAATAAAGACAATACCTGGTACACAGTTCCATTGCTTTGTAGCTATTTCAGAAAATCAAATTTCAGCGAAAAGGTTTTCTGATTCAAAGGACAATCCAATTAAATTTACTTTGTATGTGAAAGATTTATAAATTAAATATAGGAAGCTATTTAAAGCCCTTACCAAGCAAAAACCTATGAGTTTTCATTGACATAAACAGTACTTGGAAAATTCATATGACGTCATATTTGAATCGTCTTTATATGGATATGCATCAAGTCTTATCGAAGCCATATTTGAATCGTCCCTAAAAATAGGAATATCCGAATAAGCAGTTATGAATGACTTTTACTTAAACGTACACTTTTGGTTCTGTTTTACTGATGTAAAGGGAAATATAATGTTTTTGGTCCTTTTCAAATGTTAGTCCAGATGATAATTGATTTTTGCAAAGGTGATCAATACATTCAATTTTTTATGACTGCTAAGTGTTATTGGATTCTATAGGGGTGTTGAATACCATAACTAGACGAGTCTGCGTGATACACGGTAAAAATAGGACATGAAAAAATTGTTGTAAGAAAAACTTTTTTTCCTTAAAAGTGCCCATCTTGCAATGTATGGCGAACTTTTAGACACTTATATTGCCTCATATTTATTAAGAAAAAATTTAGTCAAATTCTAAGACAGCCATATATTGCAAATTGGCTTTAAATTTTAAAATAGTTTTTTTTTTTAGGTTGTACCAATCGATTTTACAATATTTTTCATAAAAGTTTAAACGATTTTCTAAAAGTCACCCATATATATTTTTTTTGTAAGTCGGGTCCTTTTTGAGTTATGTTGATTTAAAATAATCGATCAAGAAACTTAAGCCCTAGATAAATTTTGAAAAAATAAAGTTTGCAAAGTTGCTTGAAAAGACATAGTCCACACACCCACAAAGTTTCATTGGATTCTGAGAGGGTGCTGCCAATCACGAAGACGAGTTGGCGTGAAATTCGTTAAATGGCCGCTGGGTTGTATCCGGCCGACACACAGTGCGGCACGATGACGGACTTACTCGCTATGGGGTGGAGCGGGCGAACGTAGTTGCTTCATCGCTTTCGCCCTAGCTGCAGTGAACGAACTGATAGGGCTGTCAGTTTTCATTTTTCTGTATATAGCCTACCTATATTTATTGACGATTCACCGGAGGTATTATCGAAAAAATCGGTGAACTTTGTCTCTTTTGTTTAATGCACATGTTAGTATTCCAATCGGCGTAGGATAAATATACTAGTAGTAGGACCCATGGGAACAGTGGTAGTTTTCTTGTATGAGGTCTGCTTACAGGGTGCGGCAGAAAATAATGCGAAAATGTTCAAACTTGAGTATTGAGTTAATTCGTGTAGCTAGTGACTAATTTCTGTCGAAAGTGTATTTGTTTATGTTTACTTTCAAGTGCTGCATCCAAACATTCTATTTGTTTTATTGCAAATTCGTCAAAATGTTCGCGAAAGAAGTGATCACCAGTTTGTTGCTCGCACAGTAGAAGCCGAAAGAGATTGCCAAGGTGGTAGGGTGCCATTTGGCAACAGTTTACCGCATAAAAAAGTCCCTGCAGGATGGTACCTAGCAGCGGAAGCCGGGAAGCGGACGTCCGCACTGTGCACGCACGCCGAACGTGATCAAATCGGCCCGTGCAAAAATTGCTCGCAACTCGGTGCGTTCCATAAAAAAACTTGCAAAGGAAGCCAATATTTCGGAGAAATTCATGCGGAGAATCATCAAAGAAGACCTGCATGCATTTTCCAGAGCCAGAGTGAAACGCCACTTGATTACGGACCGGGTCAAGGAACTACGAGTGACTCGTTCCAAGAGATTGCTTTCCTTGTTGAAGAAGGAAAAACATGATAATCCTGTTCTCCGACGAAAAGCTTTTCAGCATCGATGCTGTGGCCAATAGCCGTACGGACCGGTTCACTTCACCGCAAAAAATGAAGAACGTTCCGGAAAAAGTGAAATTCAAATTTCAAACCAAACATCCGGCTGGTGTCATAATGTTTGGCTTGGTGGCGTCCAACGGTTTGAAAATGCCACCTGTTTTCATTGATGCTGGAGTTAAAATCAATACCGAAGTGTATATCGGTATTTTAAAGGACCAAGTGCTTCCCTGGGTGAAGGCCAACTTCTCAGAGGACCAAAACGTTATCATACAGCAGGATGGAGCGCCGTGTCATACGTCCAATCGAACCCAACAATGGTTGAACGATAACATGAAGTTTTGGCCGAAGGATTTGTGGCCCCCTTGCAGTCCAGATCTTAATCCGTTGGATTATTCGATTTGGGCATATGTTGAAGCACGAGCCTGCAAAACATCACACCCTAGTGTGAAAACCCTGAAGTCAACCATAACACGCACATGACAGTCAATGTCGGAGGACTACGTCCGAAAGGCATGCTCTGGCTTCCGGCGTCGGCTCGAGGATGTTATTAATGAAAATGGAGGACACATTGAATAAATTTGTTTAAAAGAACTTTATGAAGATAACTGCACTCGAAAATGTTGATATTATTGCTTGAATTAGTTGAAAATGAGATTTGAAAGAAATAGAACAAATTAGATTATTTCCGTAATAATTTGACTCCCCAAAATTGGCGGGAAAACACCCCTTAAACATTTTATTTCCCAATATAACTATGAATTTCATTAGTTTTGGATATGGATTACAAATTCACACGATCAAAACATCGTTGTTCTGCATTGACACACAAATCTCGAACTTTACTCCATCCATGAGGGTTTATAACAGAATTCTTGGTGACCTTTCTTCCCGCTCTGGTTCATTTCTATTCTATCGACGTAAGTTTCATCGTCGATAATGCCGCATGAATATTTCGTCAATGTAGTTTGCGAGCACGTGATTTTGCCATCAAATTTTGATTATCATTGCGGTTAGGGGCTTTTTTAAACTATGCACGGCTTTAATCCGGAACGTAGCTTTGACTCCTGGTGGCATTCCTATTTTCATAGTCACAGTTCGAATAGTTCCTCTCTAGCATCTTCTTCACCTTCCTGTCCATAGCATAGATCATTCCAAATATCAAAGATAAAATTCCAATAAAACCTATTATTTTATAAGAAATGCTGTAATATTTTTTCTTTATACTGTTCTAGCAACATTTAAATGATACATAATGACCCCCACAACACAATTATCCCCCTCCAACCACCACCTTGCCATATCCCCATGCATATTCCACCAATCAAAACATGCCCCCACACCACTGCCCCTCCCACTCACGACCAAAGCCCAGCACAAAGTAAAAATAAAAAAATAAAAAATACAATTCCCCACCCCCCCCTCCCCTCCCCCCACCCCCCGCCCACCCCCCCTGTCAGCCCTTTTCCCGGCCCGGGCATGCGAGCCCTCCCTACCCCACCCCCCCTAACATCACAGTTGAATGAAACCCTTATCCCCGTACTCAATACATGAGCATGAGCATGATTGACCGCCCACGGATGCTATTTCGTTATTGCCAGATCAGCTGTATTTACACAACGAACCAACAGATGGTGTTAGGGACTAACATACATCCTGAATGTGTAAAAACTGGTGACCCATTATGAAGCAATACCGGCGCCGGCCATGCCCGAATGCTGGTCAAGTAGGGAATAGGAAGGAACGTGTTGATGTGATACTCGCTTTGAAGGAAACCGGGAAATCCTCTGTACTTCCACCAGAAATCACTGGGATGTTGGATAGTTGGGAAAAGGTTAGCAGCAGGGTTCGTTTTGGTGCGCGATACGCTGAAAGTATGTAACTACTATCCGGCAAAAGCACCGCTCCACCAAGCAACAGAACATCGAACGCCAGTTGCACCGCACCCCGAATAGTCCGGCACCTAATCACCGTAAACTCGTAAATAAAATGAAAAAAAAAAAAAACAATGAGAAAAAGTCTAGAAAATGAGAAGAAAGATTATTAAACTCCATTTAATTACAACTACCTTTATTGCTTACCTTGATAGAAACGCATATTTCGTCTACAATGTGCAGACTTTCATCAGTGTCGTGTGCTAATACTCGACTGGTACACGATCTACAGGTAATCGATGGGTGAATGACCACCAGGTCATTCAAGAGCATAGCAAGATGCTAGGAAGCGGACTGGAGGATTTAATGAGCAAACTTCCCCGCTAGAGTTTTCTCTGGCATAGCAAATAGAAATTTGTTTTCGAAAATCGCCGTAAGTATCTCTCGGTACATTTCTAGAAATGGTCGAAACTGAGTCAGCGGATGAACGGAGTAGAGTTGCACCAAATATTCGGTCGGCCAGGATTTTCAGCAAAGCATTGCGATGCCGATGCAGTGCGATTTCGGCAAAGCAATTCCAGAATTCCATGGGTCCCGATCCGTTTGCAGATGAAGTTCCTGGAAGCATAAGGATCTCTGCAGTGATCTGCTCCCTGCTCACGCCTATTATTTCGGCAATTATTTGATCCTTTAGAGCATCGCGATCTTTTTCCGGGATGAAATTAGGTTTGAATCTTGTATCGATGATTGTAGCGTATGTGAAAATGCTCTCTTGCATAAAAGTCTTGAAACGCAAGTTTAGGTTATGGAGCAGTAATTCCTTTATGGATTTTACTGTGCTTCGCCAGGTATAAACGAAGGGTGGCGATGTTGGTTATTACCTTTGAAATGCATGAATCCTCAGCACATATAAGACGTGTTTTTCTGCGTTATCTAATACACATGAAGAGAATGCTAGATTTGGCATAAAATAATGGGATCTTTCATGTAAATTTAAAACCAGATATCGCTCGGTTATAAAGGTCGGTTGTACGGAAGACTGCAAACAATGATGTATACTGTATGAAAGATAGCAAAGAATAACATTGTTTACGGAAGTTTAACGCGGCTGTTCAAATTCATTATTTTTTTTTCTGTGTATGAATGCTTTTGAAATGTCGAAACCGATCATTGTTTTCTTAGGCATAGAAACTTAGCTCTGTTTCAGTGAAATATTTCACTCATGGCTAAAACATTATAAAATAACAGTGTTTTAAAAGTAACCAGATAATCGCGGATACAATCCTTCTATGTATAAATGTATGAAATGCGGCACAATCCCATTTAAATGTATCATCTCAAATATTTTTTGCTCGGGGATTCAGCATAACATCTCAGAGAAAAGCTGACAATCATGAGAAATACTTTAACAAGTTTGTATGTTGCATTCGCATTTAAGCCTCCAAAAATACTCGCTGCACTTTACTCTCATGCTCAGAAAATTCTTGGACCACAAGACACGTCTTTATTGAGCAAATTTATTTTTAAACTTTCATGCATCAACTGTTGCACCCATTTGAGGATGGCATTCAGTTGCGGTAATTTAACACGTCGTACAAGATTCATTTCATATGCCATAGACGATGCATAATGTGAAATATATTTCTGTTTGCTGAAGAAATTTGCCACCGCTGTCTCGAATTCCCACATAAGCGGTTGGTACTGTACGACGAGGGAACATATCGTATGCACCAGAGTGCTCAAGGCATATTTCCGGCTCATAGAATCTGATTCGACTTTGTTCTCGAAGATGACGAAGACGACGGCAACGATGATGATGATGTCAATTTCGAAACATACCAAAACTCACCCTACCCAAAACTTGTGAATCGAGGGGGCACGGCATATTCTAATCAGATGGAACCATTTGCACCCGATACAGTATACAGATTGTTTAAAAATATGCATAAAAATCCAACTTGAATTAATTGGTGCGAACCCAAAAGTGTTGTGAAAATGTAGTTGAATAAGTGGATAATTTGAGCTCAACGTACGATGAAATATTTCTCTTTTCTTTCACAGCAAATGCTGCAATCATTCTGCTTACCATGATCCTTTCTATAAAGACGAAAGCTTTTTTATTTGCCATCATCAACTAGCCGACAAACAATATTGTTATCAAGCAATCATTAATATTCAAATGGGTTTCCTTACAATCGTTTCATTGTGTAGAAAGTTTTCCATCCGCAATTTTCTAGTTGAAGAGCATTCTCCTGGAACCTGAGGCAATCGATTCTCATTATGATGCTGAAGCCATTTAGAAAGCAATCCATCTTCAATTGCATTTTAAAACTCATTTAAAGTTTCACATTAAATGATATCGTGTTCTCAGAACCTAACAACCCAGCAGATGTCAGTCATGGTGTTTGCACAGAAATGCCTGTCTGTAGCATGGGCGAAAAACACGCACATAAAGCCGTAAAATGTCATGGAACATGTAACAGATACAATTTCATCAACACCAACATCGTCAGCAGCGGGCACCGGGTTCTGCCGTAAAAGTCAACCGAAACTCGGAGGCGTATCGTGTCAAGCGAAAAGTTTATCAGAAAAGTGCTCCCAATTTATTTTGATGACGCGATTCAATCATCCCTGACATGTCATGTGGTTGAAAGGATAATGGAAATTTGAACTCCTTCCCTGGTGGCCTGGCTGGTTCGGCCCTGCCCTGCTCCGACACGAGCTTTCCATTTCGTATCAACGTGAGAGTGAAATTTAGTCAAGAGTTCAAAGCTATGCCGAGCTTTTTCGGTAATAGGTGGGGTAGAGAATCAATAATACGTCTGGATCGATAGTTCAATTCAGGAGTTACAAAAGATACGATGTTAGATAATAATAAACTGGTAGAGTATTCATTCAATTGATTAACCTTGAGATAAACTCGCGTAAACATTTGACAGTAAGAGCATCTGAAGACTATTTTGCTTGAAATACTATCCGGTCAAACGGGGAAATGCATGTTTTTTTCTGTAAATTTCACAAAAAAAAAAAATTTATCCTAAGTAAACTTGCTAAAATATTACTAGTCTATCTATTTTTGTCTTGAGATTTCTATTAGTTTGGATAAGTTTTTTGGTTTATTGAATTTTTTTTAAACTTATCATTGAATGACATAAGCGATATAAGGTGAGATTTTTCAGATTGTGTATCATGACTGTAACAGTGCTCAGAATCTCAGAATGGTTCTAGCGATGTGAAATCTCTGTTTTTACTCTCCCTAAAGACCACACGTGATGGAAAAACAGAGAAAACATTGCTGGTAAAAATGAGAAGTTGTGTTTTCAAAATATATAATTGGAAATTGATTTTGATTGATTTTGATTGATTCACATCGCTAGAACCATTCTGTGCCATTGACAGTATTTGAGCACGATCAAACGCGTACATTTTTGCCAGTCAAGGTGGCGAATCTATTCCTGCCTTAACCCACCCCGCATGGGGACGTGTGGCAAAAGTGTGTGCGTTTGCTTCGAAATACTACTTAACAAAAGCCCTACGCTCAATTTCAAACTACTTCTATTCAATTTCAGAACCTGCCGAGCTCTATCAAACGATTTAACAAAGTCAACGTCAATCGGTTGCGTGTTATACAGGGTGTTCAATAAGTTCATACAACTTTTCATCGTTGTGTAGGTGCGCACCATGTGCATTCTGTGTACTGGTATTGGTGTCAGCTTTAGCCGACGCTTACGGTGTCGAATTGTTGTCATTTATTATACATTTAACTAATCATGTTTTTTGTTGTTGCATGAAGCACGTAATGTAGAAATTTCACAAGGCTAGAACTGCTCTGTGCCATTGGCGGTATATGAGCACGATCAAGCGCGCACTCTTTTGCCTGTCAAAGGGGTACTCTTCTCCTTGCCTACCCCGCACTGGGGTAGCTAGGTAAGAGATTGTGTGCTCGATCGGATGCCGCCTTTCAAACATGCCCCAAGCTCAATTTCAACCGAAGCGGTCGTTCGCTAACTGGGCTAAGTGCGGATGCTGCTAACTGGGCTGACATTTCAAATGTAAATAAATTTCAAGGGGGCTTTCGATCAGATTTTGGTTGTCATATCTTATTGCGCAATACATACATTAAATAATGTTTTCATGCTCTATACATTATTGCGATGTAGCATATTGTGCACCCCATTGTGCAAAATATTAGACTCATTATGTATGGGATTACGACTCAATTTCATACAATTTAACAATTTTTCACTGCTCCACAAACCTTATATGCCTTTTACATACCCCTTGCTCATTTTGACAACAAAATGTCAAATAATGATTTTTGAAGTTTAATTGCTCTTTAACTGGGCTATAAAGGGTGATACGGTCAAAATTTGGTCAAGGGAAAACGCGTGTAAATCGGTGAAATCGTTTATTTAAAAAATCAAATTAAATTTCTTTTTCAAGTTCAATTAGTATAAAATTCAGGAAAAATATTCAGTTAGGCTTCCGCTTTTCCAAATCCGAATTGCCGGGCCTTACGCTTGACCCCTGCCATCAGATTTTGTACAGCCACCTTGTCCACCTTCTTCGCCGCAGAAAGCCAGTTTGCCTTGAACTGCTGCTCGTCCTTAGCAGTTTTTTTGGTCTTCTTTAGGTTCCGCTTGACAATAGCCCAGTATTTCTCAATTGGGCGGAGCTCTGGCGTGTTGGGAGGGTTCTTGTCCTTGGGAACCACCTGCACGTTGTTGGCGGCGTACCACT